>CAUYRT010014724.1:0-23425 GCA_963574885.1 Lepilemur ruficaudatus
AATAAAGAACATCTCTATGAACTGAAAAGAATGATTGCTTAGATATGTGTTAAGTGAAAAAAGGCAAGAGTCAAAAAGGTGTGTATAGTATGTTAACTTTTAAGAAAGCACCCATTATTCGAAGTGAGGTGACACAAGATCGGAAGAATGGGCTCCACATGTACTCGCCATCAAATTGGTACTGACTAACACTACAGTGCTCAAATGGTGGTGGTGTTCACCAGGGATTTGGGAGTTGGGGGGGGTAGACCCACATCTGAGGGATTCAGGTGAACATTGTGGAGGGGAGGGGCATGCTTGAAATGTAGTTGGGGATGGGAATTAGGGGTCTCAGTAGGTGGGAGGAAATGTTCTAAAACTGATTTGTGTGAATAGCTGTACAACTTGGTAAATTTACTAATCATTTAATTGTACACTTAAAATTGATTAATTGCATGGTATGTAAATTATACTTCAATAAAGTGGTTTTTAAAAAACAAACAAGAAAAAAAAGAAAGCAGAAATAAGAATACATAAATCTGTTTACCTATTTTTACTCAAAAGGATAAACTAGAATCTAATGAAATTGATTACTTTTGGAGTGAAAAGATGGTGTAAGATATAGGAAAGTAAGTGAATCGTCTCGTAAGTTTTGACTTTTGAGATGAGTTAATTCTGTGCATTTTTAAAAAATAAAATTAAATCAATAAGGATGGCGAGAGAACCCTGTGATGGCATACAAAAAAAAATGAACCTAACTGTATATAATGTTAATAATATAGTACACAGGAAAAATTAATTCAAATAATTAACATAATACTTTCTGTTCTCAATGGAGTTTATTCTAAGGATAAACATTATGAACTTTTTTTTAGTAGATTGGGTGTCAGTAGTGCTCTTGGTGTAGTAATTCTGATAGAGTCCCTGCTGTGGGAGAAGGAAATAAAAATATGGAAAGGGGAAAGGAAAGGAAGAGCCTGTGATATTAGATTGGTATTGGAGGTATTAATAAGAACTTGTGATTTCATATATATACATACACACATAATTTATTAGCGTAACTACTGTAATATCTTAGACACCACTTAGCAGTGACCACACTTAGCATCAAGACCTCAGTGCAGACCAGGTGCCAGTGGCTTACACCTGTCTTGGATGATTTTAAGAGCAGCTATCACTCTTACTAGCTCAATAATGGCATTAAATGCTGCCTGTCAGTGTGGAAGGGTACTAAACAAGACCATGAGTACAAGGATGTGGGAATCAATTGATTTATGTGTCTCCCATATGTAGAATACACTCACCCTTTCCCAGGACCTCCAAAAGTCTTACCATCTCAAAGGCCACATACTCTTGTTATCTAATTCAGTTGAAGGTGCAAGTGAAGTTACTTGGGTGTGGTTCCTTAAGGATAGCACTTCAGTTACAGTTCCTTTTGATCTATAGACCTATGAAACTAAAAAGACAAATTATCTACCCACACATGGCCTTTTGGGACAGGCATAGGATAACTACTATAAACATTCCTGTTCAAAAATAGGAAATGGGCTGTGCAATAGGATCACTGTTCCATAGCAATTCTAAAATCCACCTTGGCTAATGTTGGTTGTTCTTTGATTAGGTTTCAAGGCCTGGGAATAATTCTCTGTAGTTCTTGGCTCTGCTTTCTGAGCTAGAGTTTCCACCCTTTGAGTTATCCTTCCTTCCTTTTCTTAAAAATTGTAATGAAATTCACATACAATAAAACTTATTCTTTTACAGTGTGCAATTCAGTGGTTTTAATATAGTCACAAAGTTTTGCAACCATCACTACTATCTGATTCTAGAATATTTCATCACCCTAAAAAAGAAACCTCATAACCATTAGCGGATTAGCAGTCATTCCTCATTTTTCTCCTACCCTTCCTCAGGCTCTGGCAACCACTAAACTACTTTTTCT
This sequence comes from Lepilemur ruficaudatus, assembly GCA_963574885.1. NCBI lineage: Eukaryota > Metazoa > Chordata > Mammalia > Primates > Lepilemuridae > Lepilemur > Lepilemur ruficaudatus. Next base: position 1,919 of record CAUYRT010014724.1, read on the forward strand.
CTATATAGATTTACCTATTCAAGGCAGTTCATTTCATATAAATGGGATACAATGGACATCCTTCATATAGCATAATGTTTTCAAGGTTCATCCATGTTGTAGCATCCAGTAGTTCTTAATTCATTTTTATGGCTGAATAAATACTCTGTTGTATGGATATACCTCATTTTATTTATACATTCACCAGTTGATGGACATTTGGGTTGTTTCTACTTTGGGCTGTTATGAATAATACTCTGTGAATATTTAGGTACACATTTTTGTATGGACATATGTGTTCTGTTAACTTGGGTATAACCTATCTAGGAGTGGAATTTACTGGCCCATATGATAATTCTTTCTTTCTTTCTTTGTTTATTTTGGAGAAGAGGACTTGCTATATCTCCAGCGCAAACTCCTGGACTCAGTCAATCCTTCTGTCTCAGCTTCCTAAGTAGCTGGGACTACAGGCTTATACCACTGCATCCAGCTTATGTTTACTATTTTGGGAAATGCTGATCTGTTTTCCAAAGCAACTGTACCATTTTGCATTCCCACCAGCATTGTATGAGGGATCTAGTTTTTTCACATCCTCCATAATACTTGCTATTATCTGCATTTTTTATTATAGCAATCCTGCTGGGTATGAAATGGTATCTCACTGCGGTTTTGATTTTCATTTTCCTAATTACTAATGATGTTTGTAAGCATTTTGTTATGTACTTATAAACCATTAATACTATCTTCTTTGGAGAAATGTCTACTCAAATCATTTGCATTTTTTATTTGGCATTTGTGTTCTTATTGTTGTAAGATTCTTCATATGTGGTAGTTATTAGATCCTTACAAGACATATTATTTATAAATATTTTCTCCCATTCTGGGGACTGTATTTTCACTTCTTGACAGTGTTCTTTTGAGAAAAAAATTTTTAATTTTGATGTTCAGTTTATCCATTTTGTTCTTGTTATTTGTACTTTAAGTGTCAAATTTGAGAAATCATTGCCTAAACCAAGGTCATGAAAATTTATTTATATATATGCCTTCTCCTAAAAGTCATATAGTTTTATCTCCTATATGTATCTTTGATACACATTGAGTTAATTTTTGTTTATGGTATGTGGTAGAGGTCCATCTTCATTATTTTGCATGTAAATATCCAGATGTCCCGACACCATTTGTTGAAAAGACTGACTCCTCTGTTCCCCTTTGAATTGTTTAGGTACTCATCAAAAATAAATTTACTGTGTGTAGGTTTATTTTTGGATTCAGTTCTTTCTCATTAATCTATATGTCTACCCTTATCCAGTAACACCTAATCTTGACTGTTGCACTATGTGGTAAATTTTAAAATTAGAAAGTGATAATCTTCTGATTTAGTTCTTCTTTGTCAGATTTCTTTTTTTTTTTTTTTTTTTTTTTTTTGGCTATTCTGGGTCCCTTGCATTTTTACATGAAATTTAGGATCAGCTTGCCAATTTCTACAAAAATTCCAGCTGAGATTTAGATAGGCATGGTGTTGATTCTTTTGATCAAATTTAGGGATTGAGAAGTATTCGTTATGTTTGTAATTTTTAATGTACAATTCTTCCACTTTTTAAAATTTATTTCTGTAAGTATTCTTTGTGATTCTGTCATGTGATTGTTAATTTCATTTTGTAATTTTTTTGGTGGTAAATAAAATTCATTTTTGTATGTTGATTTGGAACTTGATTATTAGCTCTTGATATTATTTGTGTGTACAGATTCCTTAGAAATGTGTATGTACAATATTATATACAAATATATTTATACAAGATTATATTACCTATAGAGAATGAGAGAATTTTACTTCTTCCTTTTTAGTGTGGATGCCTTTATTTATTTTTGTTGCGTAATTGCCCTGGCTAGACCACTGTAGTACAGTATTGAATAGAAATGAGAAGAGCATCTATCTTTGTCTTATTTCTGATTTTAGGGGGAAGCCTTTCCGTCTTTCACCATTAAGTATGATGTTATCTGTGGATTTTCTGTAGATGCACTTTATCAGTTTAAGGACGTTTCTTTGTATTTCTAGCTTGTTTGGTGTTTTATCATGATGGGATACTGTATTTTGTCAAGGGCTTTTTCTATGTTTATGGAGATTATATGGCTTTTGTCCAGTATTCTGTTAATATGTTGTATTACATTGATTGATTTTTATATGTTGAACTAACCTTGCATTTTTGGTCTAAACCCCTCTTGGTCTTGGTGTACAATTCTTTTTATGTGTTGCTAGATTCTGTTTGATAGAAATTTGTTGAGGACTTTTGTGTCTATACAAGCAAACTTCATTTTATTATTCTTCACTTTATTGAGCTTTGCAGATATGGCGTTTTTTTACAAACTGAAGGTTTATGGCAACTCTGCATTGAGCAAATCTGTTGATGCCATTTTCCCAATAGTATAATATGTGTTTATTTCATTTCTCTGTGTCACATTTTGGAAATTCTCATAATATTTCAGATTTTTTCAGTATTATTGTTATATCTGTTAGGGTGATGTGTGATCAGTGATCTTTGATGTTACTATTGTAATTGTTTTGGGATGTCCTGAATCATGTCCATATAAGATGACTTTAATAAATGTTGTGGGTATTCTGCCTGCTCCACTCATCAGCTGTTCTTCTATCTCTGTCCCTCCCCTTGGGCCTTCCTATTCCCTGAGATAAAACAATATAGAAATTAGGCCAGTTAGTAACCTTACAATGTCCTCTAAGTGTTCAAGTGAAAGGAAGAGTCACACCTCTCTCATTTTAAATCAAAAGCTAGAAATGATTAAGCTTAGTGAGGAAGGCATGTCAAAAGTTGAGATAGGCTGAAAGCTAAGCTTATTACACCAAACAGCCACATTCTGAATGCAAAGGAAGAATTCTTGAAAGAAATTAAAAATGTTACTTCAGTGAACACACAAGTGATAAGAAAGCTAAACAGCCTTATTGCTGATATGGAGAAAGTTTGAGTAATCTGGATAGAAGATCAAACCAGCCACAACATTCCCTTAAGCCAAAGCCTAATGCAGAGCAAGATCCTAAGTCTCTTCAGTTCTGTGAAGGCTGAGAGAGGTGTGGAAGCTGCAGAAGAAAAGTTTGAAGGTGGCACAGGTTGGTTCATGAGTTTTGAGGAAAGAGATTGTCTTCTACCATAAAAGTGCAAGGTGATGCAGCAATGTAGAAGCTACAGCAAGTTATCCCAAAAATCTGGCTAAGATCATCGATGAAAATGACTATCTTAAACAAGAGATTTTCATTGTACACAAAACAGCCTTATATTGGAAGAAGATGCCATCTCAGACTTTTATAGCTTGAGAGGAGAAATCGTTGCCTGGTTTCAAAGCCTCAAAGGATAGGTGGATTCTCTTCTTTGGAGCTAATGCAGCTGGTGACTTTAGATTGAAACCAGTGGTCATTTGCTGTTCCAAAAATTCTAGGGCCCTTAAGAATTATGCTAAATGTACTCTACCTGCACTCTATAAGTGGAACAACAAAGCATGGATGATAGCACGTCTGCACTGAATTTTTTAAGTCCACTGTTGAGAACTACTACTCAGAAAAAAAGATTCCTTTCAAAATATTATTGCTCACTGACAGTGTACCTGGTCACCCAAGAGCTCTAATAGAGATATACAAGGAGATTAATGTTGTTTTCATGGCTGCTAGCGTAGCATCTATCCTGCAGCCCATGGATCAAGGAGTAATTTCAACTTTCAAGTCTTATTATAAAAGAAGTACACTTTGTAAAGCTATAGCTGCCATAGATAGTGATTCTTCTGACAAATCTATGCAAAGTACATTAAAAACATTCCAGAAAGGATTCATTGTTCTAGATGACATTAAGAACATTCGCAATTCATGGGAGGAGATCAAAATATCAACATTAACAGGAGTTTGGAAGAAGTTGATTCTATCAAATAGCATTACATGCTACAGAGGAATCTTTTGTGAAAGGAAGAGCCAGTTGATGTACAGACTTCATTGTTGTCTATTAAGAAATTGCCACAGGCCGGGTGCGGTGGCTCACGCCTGTAATCCTAGCACTCTGGGAGGCCGAGGCGGGCGGATCGCTCAAGGTCAGGAGTTCAAGACCAGCCTGAGCAAGAGCGAGACCCTGTCTCTCCTATAAATGGAAAGAAATTAATTGGACAACTAAAAATATGTGTAAAACATTAGCCAGGCATGGTGGCACATGCCTGTAGTCCCAGCTACTCGGGAGGCTGAGGCAGAAGGATTGCTTGAGTCCAGGAGGTTGCTGTGAGCTAGGCTGATGCCATGGCACTCTACAGCCCGGGCAACAGAGTGAGACTCTGTCTCAAAAAAAAAAAAGAAATTGCCACAGCCGCCTCAAACATCAGCAACCACCACATCAGTCAGCAACCATCAACATCGAGGTAAGACCCTCCACCAGCAAAAAGATTACAACTCACTGAAGGCTCAACTGATTGTTAGCATTTTTTAGCAAGAAATTTTAAATAAATTAAAAATAAATATTTTGAAATTAAAGTGTTTTCACTTTTTTAGACATAATCCTTTTACACATTTAATAAACTACAGTATAATATAAACATAACTTTTATATGTACTCAGAGGCCAAAAAATTTGTGTCACTATCTTTATTGTGGTTGTCTGGAGCCAGACTCACAATATCTCTGAGACATATGTTAACAATGGATAGTTTTATCTTGATTTGATAGTTTTCATATGCTTTCTTTGTCTGCTTTTGCTATCAGGATAATACTGGCCTCATACAATGAGTTGGAAGTATTCCTTCCTCTTTTTATTAAAGGGTTTGTAAAGGATTAGGATTAATTTTCATTAAGTGTCTGGTAGAGTTCACCGTTGAAGCCATCTGTTCCTTGTCCTTTCTTTGTGGTATATTTTTTCATTACTAATTCAGTTTCTTTACTTGTTATAAGTCTGTTTACATTTTCTATCACTTCTCAAATCAGTTTGGTAGTTTCTGTCCTTCCAGGAAGTTGGCCATTTCGTCTAGGTTATGTAATTTATTGAATTATCATTTTTTTATTTTTTTCCTAATAATATTTTGTGGTAAGGTTGGTGATATCTCCTTCTTTGTTCTTGATTTTGCAATTTGAGTCTTTAATTTTTTTCATGGTCAGGCTAACTAAAGGTTTGTAATTTTTTTTAATGTTTTCAAAGAATTAACTTTTGGTTTTATTCATTTTTTTCTATCTCTTTTTATTCTCTTTCAATTATTTCTACTCTAATCTTTTATTTATTTCCTTTTTTCTTGCTTTTGGTTTAATTTTCAATTTATTTTTCAGCTTTCTTTTGTGTAAAATAGATATTTTCTAGTGTACTATTTTAATTCCTTTGTGGTTTCTCTTAGTTTTTTTTAGTTATTTTCTTAGTGATTACAATTAACATCTCAATTTACACAATATAGTTTGGATTAATACCAACTAAATTTAGTAGTATGTAAAACGGTCTTCCTTAACCCTGAAGTATAGCCTTAGTGACATGACATGAGCCCAATTTTGTCTGTTCCTTTCTAGCAAATTTAATCATTTTGAATTTATAAGGTGATGATGTTAGTCAATAAATTGCAGGATAGTTAACCAAAATACCTAAAAGTATAGCTGGTATCTTCTTTAAATACATAATGAAAAGCAAGATTGGGTTTTTAAAAAGGTAAAGAAGGTTCATAGAAGCCTTCAAAGATTTCTGAAGGTAGTAATCAATAAGTGACATATATTTGAAATTCTTATGAGCAACTTGGAAATTTTCTGTTTTGGTAATTTACTTTAGTTACACATGCTAATACTGTATTCTGAACAAAGAAAGTATCACCTGAGCTTATAAATTGTGCCATTACCTTTTCCCAGTTACCAAACTACTTAATAAAATGAGGGGACTTCCACACGAAAGGAAAGCCCTGTCTCTACAAGGACCTTCACAGTGTATTATGAAATGTGACTCTAGAGTCAGACTTTGAGTAGAAGTAGGGTGGCAAGCCACCTGAAAGCAAGGCTTAAAGGGAAACCATTTAGGCCTGTTTCCCAAGGAAGCACAGGCAGAAGAAACAGGCCTAAATGGAGGAAGCACAGGCAGAAGAAATAGGCCTAAAAGGAGCTCCTTGATATTAACAAGGAAGAATATTAACAAGGAAGAGATACAGACTTAAATAAATACTATTTGTGGATTTTAAAAAAGCAGAGTTCAAAAAGTTTGTGGAGGCCGGGAGCAAAGTGGCTCACGCCTGTAATCCTAGCACACTGGGAGGCCGAGGCAGGTGTATCGTTTGAGCTCAGGTGTTCAAGACCAGCCTGAGCAAAAGCGAGACCCTGTCGCTACTTAAAAAAAAAAAAAATAGAAATGAGCTAGACAACTAAAAATATATAGAAAAAAATTAGCTGGGCATGGTGGCTCATGCCTGTAACCCCAGCTACTCGGGAGGCTGAGACAGAAGAATTGCTAGAACCCACGAGTTGGAGGTTGCTGTGAGCTAGGCTGACACCATGGCACTCCAGCCTGGGCAACAGAGTGAGACTCTGTCTCAAAAAAATAAAAAAGTTTGTGGGAAAATGGAATTAAAAGATAAAAATAAAAAATATAAACTTTATTTCTCAACAGCTGCTCCATCAAGTTCAAGACACTTTTGTAAGCAATGATACTAGCCATTTAGTCCATCCCTAAATAACTGAGAGTCCTGTGAATTTAACTATGTCATTGTAGTCTTTTCTACGTTATTAACTGTCCTTTAAAGATTTTTTAAGATTAAGAAACAAAAAGAAGTCATAAGAAGCCAAATCAGGGCTGTAAAGTGGATGCCTAATGATATCCCATTGAGATTCTTGCAAAATTGCCCTCATTGATGAGAGGAATGAGCAAGAGCATTGTCCTGGTGGAGAAAGACTCTGTGATGGCGCTTTCCCAGGCATTTTTCTGGTCAGGCTTTGGCTAATTTTCTCAGAACACTCTCACAATAAGCAGATGTAATTGGGCTTTGGCCCTCCAGAAAGTCAGCAAGCAAAATGCCGTGAGCATTCCAAACAACTGTTGCCATGATCTTTGCTCTTGACCAGTCTGATTTTGCTTTGGCTGGACTACGTCCGCCTCTTGATAGCCATTGCTTTCATTGTGCTTTGTCTTCAGGATCATTCTGTTAAAGCCATGATGCATCTCCCATTACAGTTCTTTGAAGAAATGCTTCAGGAGTTTGATTACACTTGTTTAAAATTTCCATTGAAAGCTCTGTTCTTATCTCTAGCTGATTTGGGTTCAACAGTTTTGGAACCCATTGAGTGGAAAGTCTGCTCACTTTAATTTTTCAGTCAGAATTGTGTAAGCTGAATCATTTAGGATGTCTGTGGTATTGACTGTTGTTTTTTTGCTATTAATTGTTGATCCTACTCAATTAGGGCATGAACAAGATGAATTTTTTTTTCCTCACAATTGATACGGATGGTCTGCTGCTCCGGGTTTTATCTTCAACATTGTCTCATCCCTTCCTAAATGAGTTATTCATTTGTAACCTACTGATTTCTTTGGGTGCATTGTCCCCATAAACTTTTGGTAAAGCATCAATGATTTCACCATTCTTCCATTTAAGCTTCACCATAAATTTGATGTTTGTTCTTGCTTCAGTTTTAGCAGAATTCATGTTGCTCTGTTAGAAGTTCTTTTTAAACTGATGTCTTATTCTTTTTAGTTCCCTAAACTAGGTCCTGTTCAGACCTGTTATAACACGTTAGTAAGAGTTTATTTTGGTGCAAAAAAATTTTCAAATCCATGCATAGTTTTTTCATAATATGCATTTTCTGTGAACTTCTTGAAGACCACTCATATTTTTACTTATTTGCCATTTTGTGATTTAAATAAAATAGAAGTGTTCAGTCTGCATCTTTTTGTTTCTCTTATTTCCTCTGTGACCTCTGATAACAGTTAACATTTACTGAACTGTTAATATGCCAGGTACAGAGTTAAGTATTGTATCTACAATCTTATATAATCGCTATAGCATCCTGTGAGTAGCCCTATTATGATTTCCCAGTTCTGTTTTAATAAAGAAAATTAAAACGTGGAGAGAATATGTAACCAGCTTATGTTCATAAAGATGGCTAAGATTCTAACCTATAGCTAGATCTGTACTCCGGTGCCCCTCTTCCCTGCCAGGTTCTACTAAACAAAGAATAAAAGTGAAGGCTAAAATGTTATTTTTTCTTATAGGCCCATAGTCCCTTCTCTCAGATGTTTTTCACAATTCAAAATTCTTTGTCTTGAAAGAGGTAATATAATATTTATGATGTAGTATCTGCAGCAGATCTGAAATAGCACCCTATGATCAAATATATTGACATTTCTGCAGGACCATAAATAGACTTATATCAGCTTAAGTTACGTTTTGCTATCAGTTGTGATGGTGGTTGTGGTAGGGGTGGATTTGTTGCTTCTTCTTACCTCGAAATAGTGGATTTTCAAACTTTGTATTTTAGAGTTATGGATTTATTAATGATTGTCACTGGTTAGAGGACTTTCTTTCAAATCTTTCAGACAAATGTGTTAACTAATACTGAAACACAAAACTAGGGAAACTGTACCCCTTCAGTCTCCAACAGCCCTGAATCAGGGCAGGCCTATTCACATAACACTGATCTGCCTGCCTGGGTAAGTTTAGACATTTAAGGTACAGAGAACTAGTATCTGTAGAAGTAGGTCCATTTCTAAGAGGAAGAAGTACGGAGTCTACCCAAGTATCCCTAGTGATCCTTCCCAGTTTACCAATCACTCTACCTCTTTTAAAGGGGCAGAATAAATAAAGAGTTTGGAGGAAGGCCAGAAATTTGTGTAAAAAAGCCAACACCACCACCCCCAATACCAAACTCTATATCACTGTTATATATTGTGTATGTAAATGATCTATCCTCATCTATGCTTATTTTAAAATCATTTAATTGTTTTTACCTGTTATGCATGTTTCACATGGAATTATTTATTACTGCTGAACTTTATTATAGTTGTAGTTGGTCAACATGTTTTGGGATTGAGGATTGATTGAGACCCTCAATAATGGTCTTGTCATTTTACAGAAGAATCTTAGGACATGCATGCAGAAATATTTAGGATTGAAATGTCATGATTCTGCAATTTCAGTGGTTCTAGTAGTAAAAAGAAAGCAAACTGGGCAAAATAGTAACAATTCTTGAATCTTGATGGAGGCTTTCAGTATCATACTGTTCTTTAATTTTTTCTTTATGATTGAAATTTTTCTATATAAAAAGTCAAGGGAAAAAACATCCCTGATGATGACATTTAGGATATATATGAAATGCACATTTGGCAGAGTTGAGGAATTTAATGAATACAGAGTTATGAATTTAGATTTTTCCTTAAATAATTAATGCATGTTCTTTATATTAAGTTAAAATCCACTTGCTTATGGTTACTTAATATATAAAATTTATGTTTACACACTAAATGTTTTAATATCAAGTAAAATATATATGAATGAATATTAAAACTCTGAGAATAAGTTATTCTGTGTAACTCATTATCCATTTTTTAGTTTGGGACAGAATATTTAATTATAAAAAATGATTAAATATGCCATGTTTTTGATCACTATATCATCATAAAGCTAAATCTATGAGGCTTCTATTGCTAAGTCTCAGAAACTACTATATATTATGAACTGATGCTAAAAGACTTCTGAAATCATTAATTTGTAATAAAATAAGTTTAAAGATTGATAATTTACATTTCTCTTTTTTTTAATGATTATTATATTTATTTCTTCCCTAGATCTTCCTCAGAACTGTGATCCTAACATTCCCCTAGTTGCTCAGGAATTAATGAAAAAGATGATACGTCAGTTTGCAATTGAGTACATTTCAAAAAGCGGTAAAATTCAAGAGAATAGAAATGGTTCAATTGGACCAAGCCTAATATGTAAAAGTATCCAAATGAATCAAGCAGAAAACTCCCTCCAGGAAGAGCAGGAAGGCCCCTTAGACCTCACTGTGAATCGAATGCAAGAACAAAATACTCAGCAAGGTAAGAATTCTTTTGTGCATGTGATGTATAATTTTATACTTTAATATCCTTAAATATATAGAGAGAACTTTTTATATTCATAGGAAAATTTATTTTAGATGGAAATCACTTAATTTGTCTATATAATATGGACTATAGAGAAATGCAAATTTAGAGCTTTTTTTTGTATTGCATCTTTAATTGTTTATAAAAGAGGAATTTATTTGAGTTATTCCCATCACTTTTCACAGTAAGTGTATTATAAGAGAATCCTAACAAACAACTTAAAAATAAAAGATACTAGTAAAGAGATGTTTATGAGAAAAATTATTTTTATAGCTGAAAACATTAATTATGTACTTGCTGTTCAGTTTTTTGTACTTAGGTCAGAAATAAAATAGATGATTTACCTTCCCATCGTTTATGATGTAACTGGGAACCAAAGCAAAGTTAATATGTATGATAAATGTAATGTAATTATTTAATTAACTATATAGAGACACATTTTTTTATAAAAGCTTTTCATGATAAAGGTCAGTTGGACTTGTCTAAGACAGTTTAATCAAAGGGGAACCATGACTTCACAGGGGAAGTCAAGAAGAGTCTTTCAAGTGTTAATTTAAGGATGCTAATTTAGGGTTTGTCTGGAAGAGAGAGAACAAGCAGCTTTTGTTAACATGGATTAGGGATAGTGTTGTCAGTCCTTGAAGCCATGAAAAAAATCAGCCATCAAATTTGATCCCAAAAGGCAGTGATGTTAGTTCAGGCTCTAAAGAAGAGTACCGTAATCAATGTTTGAAGAAGATAGCCTTTTATAAATGTGTTGAAAAGATTAATAAAATTTAGAGGGGCTGAAATATGGGAATAATTTTCACCTTTTTGATCCCTAATTTCAGGTTGCATGAGTTTATGTGGAAATATCTGAGAAATATTAAGATAATGATTAGATAAGTTATAAAACAGAGAAAGAAATATCAACGATAACTACAATATAAGGCCTAAGGAAAAAAAATCAGTATGTAGAATTTTGGAAATTGGAAAGCAGAGGATTTTTAGAATTTTTAATTTGCTTTTCCATGCTTTGTACTCCTGTATATCTCCTCTCCTTTTGGGAAGTTCTAAAGAGACTAGAACATAGGCTTTGGTATGTGACAGACCTGTGGTCGAAATCCCAGCTCTGATACTTAAGTTACATGACAAGTAACTTCACCTATCAGAACTTTAATTTCTGCATTTATAGTTTGGCAATAATAATAAAATCATCAAAGCAATGTGAGAATTAAATATATAATAACAAACTCATAAAAGATACTCAAACACTAGTGTCTCCATACTCTCTCTCCACCTCCCATTCCTTACCACCACAGAAGAGAAGCCTTAGAAGTAACATAATAATGATCTTTAAGTATTTGTACAGCTGTTACACCAAAGGTAGGACTGGACTTTCTCGGAATGGTCCATTGATTAGAATTAGGATCACTAGCTAGAAGTTAGAGGGAAGCAGTTTTGAGATCTGTATAAGAAAGAGTATTTCTACATATTGCACATTTCTTAAAATAGAAAGGAAAATGATTTCTTGATTAGATTGCCTCATCGTTGGAGATATTCGAAAGTATCAGATGAGTGGTTAAAATAGATGGCATTTTGAAAGTAAATTTCTAGTCCTTAGAGTCTGTGATTCTGTAAATTTAAGTAGTAAGATACATCCAAGTATATGTATAATAGAACACAAGTAATGTAAATTATTTAAATTATTGTGATATTCTAGGCAAAGTACAGAAATATATGACCATCCTGAGGTTGGAAAGAGTAATGATAGTGGATATAAATCTGTAAATAATCATCTTCATAATTTTAATTTTTTAAATGACTTTTTGTCTTATGTGATCCAGTATTCTTGCTTTGGGACAGAAATCGTTTAGTTTAGTGTGTGGTTCGTAGTATAGAGAACAAGAGGGAGAATGGTGATAGATGAAGCTAAATGAATAGGAAACAAATGATGAGAAAGCCATGAAATATTAAGGATTTTGACTTTTCTTGGGGCCACAGAAAGCTACTAGATTGTTTTGAGCGGAGAGTGACAGGATCAGATTTTCTTTCATAAAACCATTCTGCTGTGGTATGGATTGTTAATTTCTTAAAATTAGCCTACTTGCATACCAAACAAAGAAAAATGGTGCCACATACCCTTTAATGTCTGTGTACCTCCGTGTGTGTGTATGTCTGTACCCACTAATAAAATACATTGTATGTAGTAATCTTTATATAAATTAAAATTTTTAATCTTAGAAAATAAAGATGTTATAAATACTTCCCCACCAGTATCTTATTAAACAATATACACTTTGGAAGAGTTTTATTAGCAGTGATAAAAGGTATAAACCCATATTTCAAATAGTTACAGTAAGAATTTTAAAACTTTGGGCCCCAGGCCGGGTGTGGTGGCTCACACCTATAATTCTAGCACTCTGGGAGGCCACAGCAGGAGAATCCCTTTGAGCTCAGGAGTTTGAGACCAGCCTAAGCAAGAGCAAGACCCTGTCTCTACTAAAAAATAGAAAAAATTAGCCGGGCATGGTGGCAAGCGCTTATAGTCCCAGCTACTCAGGAGTCTGAGGCTGGAGGACCGCCATGAGCCTAGGAGTTTGAGGTTGCTGTGACCAAGGCTGATGCCAGAGCGTTCTAGCCCAGACAACAGAGTGAGACTTTGTCTCAAAAAAACACTATTACGTTTCTCTAAATAACTGTTTTCCATACAGATCTTTTCAGCTTTCTTAATTGTTCTTCATAAGTCAATTTCCTTATACCTCATTGTCCTTGCCTTCTCTTTCATAAACTGTACACTGACTTAAAATATGGTTACCCTCAGTAGACATTCCCATTTGCCTCTCCATTATACTTTCTCTCCAAGTGTTTCAAAACCTGGATGTTTCTTTGTGCGTCTTAAATTCTTCAGATTTGTATAAATACTGTAAGCCTCCGAAACTGGTAAGAAAATAAGTCATGCATTGCCCATACCAGTGATTCTTTTTTGGTCCTAGTACGTTAACTTTAAAAACAGATATAAATAATCTTAGCATGTAAAAGATTTTTTTTTTAAATCAGCTTTACCATAGTAAAAACTTCTTCTAAATTCCAAAGTACAGGAAGACATTTGCAATTTAGGAACTTTATCATTATTGTAACAACCATGAAGAATTTACCAGTCCTATACAAAACAAGACCAGATGTGGGCAGAGATAGAACAGAAGCACTTCATCAGCCTTGTTGGTATAGTTTTCTACCATGAAGTCCAATGAATATTCTGGTAGAACTTTCCTTATAGTAAACTTCCCACTGCATTGTAATTGTTTGCATATTTATCTCCCCATTGTAATTTGCCTGTGGGAGCAGGTAGCTTATCTTTTTTCACTTTTGTATTCATAGTGTTTAGTATGATGTATGACATACTGGATTTATTTATTGGATTAAAAATCTTCACCATTCTCAACTGCCACTGATAACTCAAATGAGAATTAAGATTTGACCATTGGATTTGTGGTATTTTAGCAATGAAATTTTACTTTAAACATTTTGGATGGAAAATATTCTGAAATATCTTTATACTTTTTAAAACAGCATGTGGAACATTAAGTGTCATTATAATGAACGTCATAATGCACATGCACTTGCACTGCCTTGTAATAACTTGAAATTTTCAGGATTTTTTTCCCTTAAGCTAATTAGCAAGAAGTAATTAAGATTTTTTTTAATTACTTCACGATGTTGTCAGTAGATTAAACTTTGGAACGCTAGTTTAGGATTTTTTTAAAACAAATTATGTATGGGGCTAATACTAAGTAGGCTTCAAGTGAACAGTTGAGAGGCAACACTGAATAAGATGTATGAATTTCAGAGATATTTTTAGTTGTCATTAAGTAACCCTTGTTGCTGCTACCACTGTTCTGCTTTCTTGGCTGTGATTAAGGTAGGTGAACCACTCAGCTGAAGTGTTACTGTGTCTAAGAAAGCCATATTTCTGTTATTCTTAAGTATGCTGTTTATAAATTAAGTCTGTTGTGATTCTATTAGGAAAATACTTAATGGTTTTTAAAGTTCAGTTTAAAAAAGTTTCTGTATCCACTAATAAAGTTATATATTTTATTTTTCTATGCTGACCTTTTGTTTTCTCAAGCTAAAGACATGTGGAAGGAAATGTTCTGTTCCATGCTTGAGAATATACATGTTTTAGTAAACCTAAAAATAAAACATATGTCTGGATGATCTTGTGTCCCTTCTAATCTAACCTTCTCTGACTATAAGGATAGAGGAAACAGATAATATTTTAAAATTCCAGATCTAGGCCTAAGCTCACCTGCTGAAAACCATTAAATGGCTTCCCTTTGCCCTCAGGGTAAAGTCTAAAATCCTAACTCCAAGAACCAGTCCCTGCCCACCTATCTAGTCCCATCTTGTGTCTCTCTTTCCCTTTAGTCTTCATACTGGCCTTTTCTCAGTTTCTTGAATATGTCATATACTCTGACTCATGTCATTGCTGCTACCTTCAACCCCAACTAAGTTTTTCTAAATACATCTTACTCTTTTTCCAGGTCTTGTTTTAAACATCACTTCCTTAGGAAAATGTCCACACCTTCAAAATTGGGCATACACACACACAGCCTATGTTCGTATTAATTCTGAACTCACGTTTAGTTTGGGCCTCTTACTATATTTTCCCACGTTATCCTGTACTCTTTTGTAGTACTTATCACCTTTGTAACTATTTGTTTCAGACATCTTATGTGCTTTCTATTTGTCCTATTTGTTATACTTTTTTTCTTCCTTATTTTCTTTCGGATTAAGTTTCTTCCCTTCATTACATTTTTTTCTTTGCTTATTTTGAGATTATGTACTCTACTGTTATTCTGTTTGTAGTTACCCTAGAAATTTTAAATGTATAGTTAACACAACAGTTAATATAAGAAATTTAGAGTATTTTAACTCTAAATTTTAACTCTAAGTCACCTGCCCTGGCACTTATAGCCATTTTATCAGTGCTATGGTTCTCTTTTTGTGACATTACAAATTAAACATAACTATTTGTCCTATATCAACAATTTTTGTTTAGAATTACATGATTATCATTTGCTTGGTTCATCATTCCTTCCTATATCTTAAATTTTCTTCTCGATCAAAAATTCCTTAAATTCTCTCTCTTTCTCTCTTTTGCTTTTGGTATTCTTCAGGTTGTCTTGGCTATGTTTGGCAGTATATTTCTTTTATTTATTCTACTTAGGGGTCATATGGTTCCTAAAACTGAGGGTAGATATTTCTCATCAATCGTGGAAATTTTTCAGTCATTATCTTTTCAAATATATTTTAAGTCTTTATTTCCTGTCAAATTCCATTGAGACAGCATCGTCTCATTCTATCCTCCATATCTCTTCTCTTCTCTTTCATATTTTCCACTTCTTTGTCTCTTTGTGTTATATCCTAGTTAGTTTATTCAGAAGTATTTCCCAATTCACTAATTCTCTCTTGAGCTATTTTAATCACTTTTTAACCTGTGTCTTGAGGTTCTAATTTTGTTGTCATATTTTTTATTTCCGGAAGTTGTTTGTTACTTTTTTCAAATATGCCTGTCAGCATGACCCTACTTTTACAAAAGAATCAATAAGCAAGATAGCAAGAGTGACTGGGGAGGATTGTTTAGGTAAGGTGGTCAGGAAGGCCTCCCTGAAGAAGTGAGTTTAAGCTAAGAATTGAATAATGAGAAGTCCTCCATATGAAGATCTGGGGTCAAGGTTTTCAAGGCAGAAGAAATATCAAATACAAAGACAAAATATCAAAATTCAGAAGGCAGGAATGAATCAGGTATGTTTGAGGAACTGTATGAAGATTGTTTCAGTCACTTAAAATCAAGAGATTCTTCAAAGGTTTTTCCATAGATTATAGAGTGTCAAGAAGTGTAATTGTTATGGTATATGTAAGCTGGATTTTTCTTTTTTCTATTTCATAAAGAAAATCATTATACATAAAAAGTCATTCACTTTAAATTCAGAAGTTCCATAAATGTTACCAGCTAAAACGTCATTTTAACGTAATTAAATATATGAAAGAAAAAAAAGGAAATCTATGTCCTTTGTAGCTATTCCATGTTTTCCAAAAAATTAGTCATACACGTTGAGTATCCTTTGTCTAAAATGCTTGGGACAAGAAGTATTTTGGATTTCAGGTTTTTTTGGATTTTGGAATATTTGCATATCCATAATGAGATATCTTGGGAATGAGACCTAAGTCTAAACACAACATTCATTTGTTTCATATAGTCCTTATATACATAGTGTGAAGGTAGTTTTATACAATAGTTTTAATAATTTTATACATGAAACAAAGTTTATGTTAAGCACTTATGTGTGGAATTTTTTACTTATGACATCATGTTGATACTAAAAAAGTTTTGGCCACCCACCACATGGGTTTCCAAGTGACAATCATTGAGATTTTTCTCTTTTCTTCTAAATTTCCCTATGTAGTCTCTCCCCAAAGAGATAGTTTTCATAATATCTACCTTATAACCTTGAAATCATCAATGTGCCAAAACAGGGTTCTTATGGTCACGTTGCATTAAAAAAGCTGATATTCTATATTTAAAATCTTTCTGTTAGTTTTCTGTTACATTAAGGACAAAATTTAAATTTCTTTATGTGATTTACCAAGCACTACTAAGATCTTATCCTTGCCTACCTCTGGACTTGATTCTTTCCCTTTCTTAACTGGCTTAGTAGGTGCAAGTCACACTATCTGTTTGTCTACTTCTGACACTTAAACCAAGCTTATTCCACTTCAGAACACTTCACTGTTGCCGATCACCTTGCCTGGATCACTGTGCTTTCAGACATTCATGTTTCTTTGGCTTGCCCCTTTCCATCATTTGTATCTTAGCTTAGAAGATCACCTTAACAATAAGAAAGTGACAAATTCCGATATATAAAAATAAGAAACTTCCTCATGACACAGAAGAAACTACCATTAGAAAACTCAAAAAATGCCAGTCTGGGAAAAAATATAACTCATATTACAAAATAAAGGACTAATATTCTAATCCATTAAGAATTACAAAAAATTGAAAAGAGATGAACAACCTTATAGAAAAATTAGCATAGTTATACTGTCAGTTCATAGAGGAAATTTTATGAGCACTTAAACATAGGAAAAGACTGAACCATGCTATTATGTAATTCACACATGTCAGACTGATAGGAATTTAAGTTTAACAGTATACCCTGTTTGTGGAGGCTATTAAGCAACAGGCATTGTCATGGGTTACTGGTGGAACAAAAACTGATACAGTCTTTATGGAAGAAAATTTACAGTGTCTATTAAAGTTAAGTATGCATTTACCCTTTGACCCAGCAATCTCCTTTCAAGGAATCAAGCTTATAATTACACTTGCACAAATATGGAATAATATGCCTTCAAGGTTATTCATTGGGACATTATTTATAATAGTGAAATATATAGAATTACCCATATATCCATCAGTAGTGGACTGGTTAACTAAATTATTTATATCCACACAACGGAAGACAAACATCTGGAAAAAAGAATGAGGATAATCTCTGTATAGTGACATTTCCAGGCTTTATTTTTAGGTGATAAAAGCAAGATGCAGAAATGTATATATTACATGCTCTTTCTTGAGTAAAAAAGCAGAAAAGATAAACCAAAAATTAATGAACATAGTTACCAAGAAGGGTATGAAGTATTAATAAATGAGACACAGGGGACAAAAATGGAAGTGCTCTGAGCAGACCATGTTATGTGGTTTTATGTAATGTTCTATGTATTCCAAAGAATAAAGATTTCTAAAAAGTAAAGCAATCCTTAAAATTTGAAAAAGAATGTAGCAAATGAATAGGCTGCATCCAATTAGTAACATAATGTTGGTAACATAACATGGAGAAAATAATTTTGCCAAGTACCTTTGTGCAGTATTTTGACTGTACATTCTTAGTGGAATGAATATATTCTAAAGGCAAGGAATGCTTTAAAGAAATCCTAAACTTCCTTTTAGTAAAATTAGTAATAATATTGCCATTGTTATTTTGAATCTATAGGACAAATCAAATATGTGATCATGTTAACATTGTTAGCAAACCAGTATTTTCAGGGTAAGAGAAGAGACAGCCAAGAGTAAGATCAAAGAAGTAAAAACCTTATATTACATGTAGATGGGGAATGTCAGTATTAACCATGAATTTTTTCTTTTCAAAAATATACATTTCCTAGTCTGACCACTAAAATAGCCTTAAAGTGATAAAAACTCGGTGGCATTAAACCTAGACCTGGATTGTGGTCTCTAAACATTATTTCTCTTTAAAAAGAAGCAGGCCTCTTTGGAGTCCTGGTTTAGACCAGAAAGTGCACAAGATAAGCCCAAAACATCTTGTGCCAACAAGGAAGGAAAATCAAAATTTGTCAAAAGAATACAGGAGCCACTGTTAAATTTTTAAAACATATTGAATGTTTAAAAATCCACAGTTTATGAGAATCTCAGTGTCCAACCAGTAAATGAAAACAATGTTATGTTTATTATTAGGAAAATTTTGACATATATAGAAAAATACAACATAATAATTATGTACTTGTCGCCCAGAATTAATAAATGTGTTAATTATATTTACTTCTGATTTTTTTCTTTAAGTATTTCTAGAAATAACAGTTAAGATACTTTTATATCCTTTTATTTACCCTTGGAAATACTGATACTACCTATTTATGTATCTATAAACAAAATAATTTTTTGTGCTTTAAAAATTCACATAAATAGCATACTAAATGGACTCTTGTTCATTTAATCCTGCAGTTTACTTTTATTCATCAAACATTAATAATCTCAGCAACACCAAGTGTTGTCAAGGATGTGGGAAAATTTGGTAATATCTGCTAAAGTTGAAAAATACACATATTCCACTGTTTAACATTTTCACTTCTGGGAGTATATCTTAGAGAAATTATTGTACGTGAACACAAAGAAGCATTGAGAAGGATGTTCATTTCAGCATTGTTTGTAACAGTGAAAAACTAAAACAACCTAGACACCAACAAATAGGTGAATGGGAAATAAATTACAATGTAAATATAATAAGATAGGATACAGAGAATGCACTGGTGAAAATGAATTAATTACCTCCCCCCATCTACTCAGTTTATATAACCCTATAATAGCATAGTAAGTGCTTAGTTTTTATCCACTGAGTTAATTATTAGTGCCTTGGAAAAATACACACAAAATAACCTAGTTATATGCTATCTCCATTGCGAAGGAATGATGTAATCTCCATTCAGCTAAATATAAATTATCAGCAGGAGCAGGAAAATACCTTTCACCCCCATTCCTCACCTTTCTGTTACCTCATCCTTCCCAAGCTATCTCTCCCCTTCTCTTACTGTTTTTGCTTTTCTAATTCAGACAATTAATTCTAGGGGTAATTTATTTTGATTTTTCCAGCACTTGAGCTACAGGCTTTATGATAGAAAAAGGAATCATGATACCAGCAAAATACTTTAGTGTAGGTGGTTAATACCGCTAACAAAAGATGAGATTTTCTATAGATAACTACGATTTATCTAAAAATCTTTAATACTTATTAGAACTATTTACTTCCATATTTATGTATCTTGTGTTTACTATGTAAATGGTCATTGATGAGAGAATTTTAATGTGACAAATATGTTCAAGGAGTACCTTTTTCCATTTTCACTAGATAAAAAATACAGTGTGTTATTTTAGTTATCAAATCCTCTTAGAACAAAACTTTAACATAGATATGGGGAAAGGGTTGTAGAAAAGAGAGAAAACATTTCCCACCAGGTCATTGTTTACATTTCCTAAAGAGAAAGAATCAAAAATATAGACCTAATTTGGGTAAGTCCCTTAAAGATGGAACAGGGCTATCCAGATTAAAATTATCTATAACTAGGGCTTTGTATAGTAGTGGTCCAAAAAAGGTAAAGAAACTTTTATTGCCCTAAGTAGGGAGCTCTAGCCTAGTTTACATAGTTTATGTAAAGGAGAGAAAGAAATGATTCCCTATACCTCCTTTTATTACTTCTACTTTGTGGAATAATTAATTTTAAATTGAGCATATCAAAAGTCTAGAAGATTTAGAATTGAATTAATTCGTTCAGAAGTTAAGAATAACTGAATTAGCAAAAGTGTTTTATATGCTATAAACTATACATAAAACATGAACAAAATCAAAATTAGTGAATACAGTGATAAACAAGTAATCATTTCTTGAAGAAGATGGTCTTATAAGTTCTCAAAATAGTAAAATTTTCATTGCTAAAAAAGAAATGAGAGTAAAAGAAAAGACTATTTCTTCCTTTCTTCTTTTAGTAGGTTCTAGGACTCTACTAATGTTTATTGAAATACAAATGAGTAAGTCAAGATCTCAGACCTTAGAGAATTCAATCTTATGGGAGAAAAAGATACATAAATCAGTAATTGCGTGATAGTGTTATAAGTGGTTACAGGGTGCTGTTGACACAGGGAGACAATAAGCAGTTTCTGTTTGGGGGGATCTAGATCTTTAAGGATGAGTGGAAATTTGACAAGTCAGATAGGTGAAAAGAGCATTCTAGGCAGAGGTAATGATGTACTGCAATGTGATAGATATGACACTGCATAGCATGTTTGAGGAGCTGCAAGTGATTAGATACATGAGAAATGTAAAGTTTGAGATGAATCGGAGACTAAGCATAAAATTAGGATGGATGGATCAACTGGGGCAAGATACTGCCTTTAACAATTTTGTTAAGGTACTATGTGTCAGGTAGTTTGCCTGTTCAGTCTCCCCTTTACACTTCTAATCTAGGTGTTCTAACCTCTAGCCATACTGAATTTTCTCCAGTTCTTTGAAATTCTATTCAGCAAACATTTATTGAACACTTATATTAATAGTATGCTATACCAGGCACTATTCTAGGCAGTGGGGATATATTGATGAATAAAGTATACATAGTCTCTGCCATCACATAGTTTATAGTATGTGGCTAACTGGTAAGTACATTGACAACTAGAATATAGCCTAGATGCTTAATAATATAGGTAAGTTTTGCTGGTATAGGAACCTAGGAAAATGATGATCAATCAAGTCCAACTTGTGCCCTGAATGATTGAATGATGAGTAAGATTTGGTGAGAATTAGGATGAATGCAGGGGGCAGAAGGAGGACAAGGGTAGGAATCTTCTAGGCAAAGGAAACCAGCCGTAGCTAGGAAAGCCCAGAGATAAGAAATAGCATAGCACTTTCCCAACAGGTTTCCCAGTTCCACCTTTAGCCCCTTTCAGTCCATTCTCCTCACAGCAGATTGACCCGTTAAAATCTTATGTCAGGCCGGGCGCGGTGGCTCACGCCTGTAATCCTAGCACTCTGGGAGGCCGAGGCGGGCGGATTGCTCAAGGTCAGGAGCTCGAAACCAGCCTGAGCAAGAGCGAGACTTCGTCTCTACTATAAATAGAAAGAAATTAATTG
>CAUYRT010014729.1:0-117780 GCA_963574885.1 Lepilemur ruficaudatus
TCACCTGGACAGGCTTCCTGGCAAGGTCCCCTCCTCACCGACTGGGCCCCTGCTCTGGCCTCTGCCCCTTGGTGTTGACTGTCACTCAGGCTCCGACCCCCTCCCTCCCGGGTCCCCCCTCCCTGGGCCCTGCTCTCAGGACCAGATGGACACAGCCTCACTGGCCTTTCTGGGCCTGCAAGTCTAGGACCCCACCCTCACTGCAGGGAGGGGACCTGTGGTGCCGGGCAAGCGGCTGGCATCCCCTCGTCCTCACTGGGCTCGGGTCCAAGGTCCCCTTGGCAGGCGACATGTCCAGCAGGATGAAAGGCGGCCGCCTGTGTGGGTCGGAGCGGCTGCGCTCACACAGGAGCCAGCAAGGTGCCCTGGCAGGACATCTGGTGCCCCAGCCGGCAGGGCCATGGTGCGTGCCCACTGAGCACTCGGGGCGTCCCCCTCCCACCAGAGCCTGCACCCCTGGGTGGGGGCGGGACAGACATCCGGCCAGCTTCTGCCAGGCTGCCTTGTCCGCCAGGCCCGCCTCTCATGTCACTCCCCCCAAGTCAGAGTGATGCAGGGAACCCCCACCTCCTCCTCCAGCACGCATGTGTGGGTACACACAGGTGCAAACGTGTGCAGAGTACGCACAAGACGGATGCACGCACGGAGGTGGACGTACACACGTGCACACAGTGTTGTATGTCGCGATGCTCCTCTGAAACTGGACACACGTTTTCTGGTCCCCCCTTTCTAGTTTGACCCCCTCAGTTGTTCATGCCTCTGTTGCCCCCCCCCAGCCCAGACCCTCCATGTCCCCTCCCAGTTACTGCTGCTGCCCAGACACCTCCTTCCTGTCAGGGGGCACCTCTCCCAGGGCAGGTGCACCATCCGGGTGGCCATGTGGGCCAGGGAACCCCCACGACCTCCTCACCTTCCCACTCTGCAGTGCTCTGTTACCCTGGAGTTTAAACACGGCATGATGTGACTTTGGGGCCTGATCGGGAAAAGCAAAGTGTTAACAGGGACGTCCGAGTTGGGTGTCTTAGATCCACCCCTGGAGGTGGGGGGAGGGGAAGGGAGGAGCGAGGGGAGAGCCAGGGCCAGGCCCTGCGAGCGGAGGGCGCCCGGCCAGCCGCACCCCTGGGCCCACACCCCCAGGGCCCACCTGTGAGCTCCTCCCCCGCAGGCAGTGACAGCCCCTGGGTGGGGACGTGCCCGCCCTGTTTGCCTTTAGTTCACGGCCCGACCAAAAGGTGAGCGAGTTCAAAGCCACCTTCCTTATCGCAGTCGTAAGATTGCGCGAGGCCTTGGAACCTGCACCTGGGCGCGTGACCCTCGGCATTCTGTTTCCGTCACTGCACAACCACAGGAGCTTTTACCCGCCCTGCTGGTCTTTTATTAGGTGCAGCGATGGCTTCTTTGCTTTAGCGTCCACCTGTGACGTCGGCGCCGACGACAATGAGCTTTACGTGCCAATCCGTTGAGTGGAGTCCGCCCACGCCCCACAGCTTTCCTTTCCCCTCGGTGGCATTGTTCATGCCCAGAGAATGCGGCCGGACAAAACGCCCTGGGCCGGCGTTACGCAGTAATGTACGTGGCGAGGGCCTGCAGGGACGACACTCCACCGATCTGCCCTTCCGGAAGAAAGCCACGGAGACAAGCAGCTCAGAGAAAGGATGTGTAAGGGAGCTGCGAGGGACTACCGCCTCCGATACACAAAGAGCTCTCAGAGCAAACAGGAAAAGCATTCACCCTGCCAGGGCCGTCTTTGACTTTGCCACCCCGAGGACTCTGTGGCTCTTTCCTTTGGTAGCAGCTCCGAGGAGCACCCTCCCCACCCTGGGCCAGACGGCTTGGGTGGGCTGACCTGTGCTTCACCTCCGAAGTTCAACATGAGACACCAGCCTGGCCGTGAAGGGCTCCCCTGGGACACGGCTGGAGCTTCTGTGCAGAAGATGTGCTCGCGCCGTAGGCTGTGACGCCGGTAAACGTGAGCCGCCTGTCTCTGTTGCACGCGTCCAGAACAGACAGCACAGGCGGGGTGATCAGCGAGGAACAGGGACGGACCCCACTGGGGGCGGGGAAGTCTGGGGAGGGGCTTCCCGCTGCAGGAGCCGTGGTGGAGACAGAAGGACGAGAGAGGAAGAGACAGGGGAGAGAGGGGACAGAGGGGGACAGAGAGAGAGAGAGAACGCAAGGGGAGGCCGAACTGGTCTTTCCATAAGGAAGCCACTCCTGAGATAACGGCACTGATCCATTTTTGAGGGCGGTGACCCCCCAACCCCGACACCTCCCATTAGGGCCCACCCCCAACACTGCTGCACGGGGGTCACACGTCCAACACACGGACTTCGGGGGACACATTAAAACCCTAGCACCGTCTTTGCTGCCGAGTGGAACGACCCCACATGAGAACAGAAGCGACGCAGGGCAGGGGCCGGGGGACACTGGGGAACGTGGACAAGAACAGAGGAACCACACCGGAGGCCTGGATCCAGCTCAGCCTGAAGCCCACCGTGTCCCAAACCCTTCCGTTGTGTCAACCACTAACTTTCCTTTTTAGCTTGAACCACTCCGGGCCGCATTTCTGCTATTCACAGCAAAGAAAGCCTTGCCTGAGACCCACGGATAGAAAGTTGGGTGGGAAATAAGAGCTGACACTGAAGAGAAACACACAGGGCCAATGAACAGGCAAGCAAGACTGGCTCTAGGTAAGGAGACTGCAGAGTTACACGCTAATATCAATGCATTGCCGTGACGGAGTCGGATGCGTCCACCCCCCCAAAGACATGCTGAGTCCTAAGCCCCCATCCTACGAGTGTGACTGTAGAATCAGGGTCTTTGCAGATGAAATGAGTCCAGGTGGGGTCCCACTGGAGTAGGGGCCCTAAGTCCCAATGACTGGCGTCCTTGCAAGGAGAGGGGGACACCCGGAAAGGCAGCCCACCCGCTGGGGGAGGCAGGGGCTGGAGTGACGCTCTAGAGCTAGGGAATGACAAGTGTTTCCGAGAGCCCCCAGGAGCTGGCAGAGGCCAGAAAAGACCCTCCCTGGAGCCTCGAGAGGGAGAACGGCCCCGCCAACACCTGGGGCTCAGACCCCGGTTCCAAAACTGAGAGATGGAATTTCTGAAGTTTGAAGCCACCGAGGTTTCAGTAGCTCGTTAGGGGGCCCTAGGACGCTAAACAGGCACTATTTTCTACTTCTGAATTTGGCAAAATTACTTTTTAAATGAAAATTCTCAAATGTTGGCACTGTTTAAAGTCAGGAGTATCCTAGAAGTTTAGCAACAGGTAACAAAGGCTTTAAGAGAATTTATCCTCTTTGACTTGGTAATTCCATTTTTAAGGCTTTATCATAAGGAAAAATTTCACATAGGAATTTAGAATTTTGGAAAAGATGCTCACAATAACATTGTTTATTATACTGTGTAGAAACAATAATTGCCTAAAAATAGTAGAAATGTTAGAATATAATGAAATATTAGACATCAAAAGTGATGTCTTTAAATAATGTATGATACAAAGAATTCTCTTTCTATAAACAGAAAAACATGATATAAAACTGTTAATATGGGGTATAATCTAAATTTATTTTTAAAAGATCTATGGCAGGGCAAGCGTGGGCTCACACCTGTAATCCTAGCACTTTGGGAGGCCAAGGCAGGAGGATCACTTGAGGTCAGAAGTTTGAGACCACCCTCAGCAAGACTGAGACCCCCGTCTCTACAAAAAATGGAGAAAGCAGCCAGGTGTGGTGGTGAGCACCTGTAGTCCCAGCTACTCAGGAGGCTGAGGCAGGAAGATCGCTTGAGCCCAGGAGTTTGAGGCTGCAATGAGCTGTGATGATGCCACGGCACTCTAGCCCGGGCAACAAATCGAGACCTTGTCAAAAAAAAAAAAAAAACTTGCAACATATATTTATGTAAGTAGAAAAAATTCATATTGGTGGTATCTGAGTGCTAGAATTATGGAGTATCTTAACTGTATTGTTTATTTCTTATATGTTATTATTTTTATATCTATTTCTTATAATAGTCATATATTCAATTTCATCATCAGGAAAAAAATTTTCCAATTCCAAATCACTTAATGTGCACTAATCTTTGAAACTAATGTTAGATGTAATAATGCCCAACAAAAGCGAACAAACATACTTATTTGAAGCAATAAAACAATGTAAATTTGGTAGTGAAGGTCTGATTATGGGCCGTGGTGCTTCTAAGTGACATCCAGGGCAGAGGGGACACACAGCCGCCTCCTCTCCCGCCCTCTCCGCTCGGCCCAGCCGTGGAGCTGTCGCGGCGGGTGCACAGCCAGTGGCAAATTCCTTCTTGTCTGGGGACCCCCTTGTGCCCCTCCCCTTCCGTGTAGCACTTCTCCTTGCCCTGTTCATCCCACCATCTGTGGACACTTAAGTCAGAGGGGACAATGACACGGGAGGACACCTAGACCCGGGAGGATGAGTGACTCGCTCTCGGTCAGCCGGCAGGTCAGGGAGAGTCAGGAGAGAAGCTGGGTTTCCGGCCTCCCCAGGTTACCCCGAGAGGCTCACAGGGAAGACACATCGCATAAGGAGCCACCCCTCCCTGCAGGGACAGAAGTGTCACCAAGCCAAGCCCTCTGATGTCATCTCCCAGAGCTGTATGACAGGCTCACCAAGGCCTCCCTGCCCCAGCGAACTCTGTGTGCAAACACTGCTGAGGATCCCCTGGGACGGTGCGTGCTGCAGATCAGGTCGGCCAGCGCCAGGGCAGGGCTGGGTTTTAGTGATTCACGTCCGCACCCTCTCCCCGGGCGGCTGAGGCTGGGCTGGCGGGGGTGGGGTCCTGGTGGGGATCACCGGGCCCCTCTGGAAGGTTTGGCAGGCCCCACCCAGGGCTGCAGCCCATGGGCCCTGCTGGCCTCGGCAGCCCTGAGCCCACCTTTGCCCCAACTGCGGAAGACACTGCCCAGGCTGCAGGCCCCACCAGGGCCCTGCTGCCTTCCCAGGACCTCCTGGCCATCTGCCTTCCCCCTGGGGGGCTGCGTGAGGCCCCATCCCGTGGCTTGAGTTTGGGTGCCCCCTCAGATCTCCCCCCACCTGGGACCCACCCACAGAAGCCTGCAGGGTTTACAGCCCCACACCCTGTGGGCAGAGCCCCCTCTGAGGGTGTCCAATAGGGGGTGACTGCTGGGACCACGGCTTGCCCAAAGGACACGGCTGGGGCAGCACAGCCATCCCCGGCCAGGCTGGCCACAGGGGAACGACTGGACACGTGGGCTCTCTGCCATCATCAAGGCACAGTCACATGACCTCACTGGGGCCAATCAGGCTCTCAATGCTGCTATTCAGCCAGCCCCCAGTGTGGCCAGAGCCTGGTCACGTGACTTACACGTGGCCAACAGGCTCTCTGTGCTGTGTGGACTTGACTGCCGCTTGGACCGAGGGCCCTTGAGGGTCAGACACTGGCCATGGGGAGTGGCCCTGGTGTCCTGCCAGGGTCTCTGAGGCTGCGGTCACTGCCTTTCCGAGTCTCGCGGACCCCACACCCTAACAGGGGACCGTTTCCCCAGGTTCTCCAGCCAGTGCCAGTTGGGTGCAGTCAGGAGCCCTGCCGGTGGGGTGCTCTAAGCTACAGTGACCCCATGAGTGACACTTCCCCTTTGCCAGCCGGGGCTGAGACCCTCGGGGGCTCGGTGCCCAGCATCCCTGGAGAGGGCCACAGCCTGAGCAGAACACACACACCCCCACACGGGCACCTCGTGCCTGTGCGGGTACCTGGCCCTCGGGGGTGGAGGGGAGGGTTCGGGTCAGCCGGACCTGCCTGGACTTTGCACAGGAACGTGTGTGGTCCAGGTGTGACCACAACAGGGATAAGTAACAACTGCTGGTCCAAGCCCGGCCTGGCCCTGGTGGTCTTTCAGCAGCCGTGCTGGGCCCCAAGCTTGGCCTG
Source organism: Lepilemur ruficaudatus (assembly GCA_963574885.1). Lineage (NCBI taxonomy): Eukaryota > Metazoa > Chordata > Mammalia > Primates > Lepilemuridae > Lepilemur > Lepilemur ruficaudatus. Next base: position 5,913 of record CAUYRT010014729.1, read on the forward strand.
GGTGGGCGCTGGGGCCCGGCCAGAGGTGCCTGCTTCCCTTGTTCTGGTGCCTCCTGTGGCTGCCCAGCTGGACCCTTCACCCTCGCCTTGGGGGAGGGCTAGAGGGGGCAGGCAGGAGGGCTGGCGGGACCTCCTCGGATCTGTGGCCTCTGCCCCCGAAGACTTCAGATGGCGGGGGTTGGGGCTGTCGCTTGAGGCTGGGTATCAGGGCCAAACCGTTCCCTGGACCCCATGCTCTCCCATCCCTGCCCCCAGGCCCTGGCCACCTAGGGTGCCCAGCAGGGACAGTCAGAGCTGGCTGGGAGCTGGGGCAGGAGTCTCAATGTCACCTTCCTTCCACCGCCCCAGCGGCAGCCGACCAGCCTTGAGCGCTCAGAGCCAGTCCCGGCTGCCAGCAGCAGGTAGCAACGAAGAAAGACCCTTCCGACCAGAGTCAGCCTGGAATCTGCGAGGCATTGCCAGGCATGGGGTGAGGGAGGACCTTCCCCAAGGACCCAGTGACTCTATCGTGATGGGGTGATGGAGCGGGCTGGGCGGACCCAGGCTGCCAGGTGCTTCCTCTTTTATTAAGTGCTTGAACTTCTCTCAGAGTCTAGGTTACAGATCACGTTGCATCCTATTGTTCTAGGACAGCTCTCCGCTGCCGTCCGGATATCACCGAGGGAAACCCAAAGGCAGCTGTTCCACCAGAACGCACCTGCGCCCTGGTTCTGAGAGCTCAGGAGCAACGCGGCTCCTTTGGGGTCTGAGACTCCTGAGTTCCAATCCTGCTGGCCCAAGTCCTGGACCTCACTGATTTTAGATCTGTGGGTTTTTTGTTTTTGTTTTTCTGTGTGTGTGTGTGTGTGTGTGTGTGTGTGTGTGTGTGAAGAAGGTTCTGGAAACTTCCTTCCAGGCCTCAGGGTGACCCAGAGAATCCTGGTCCGAAGTAAGGGATGGTTGGACCTTCTTCTTGGCCCAGATGGTCCCAAGACGCGCTGCCCAATTTCTAACTGTCACTCTGTCCTAAGTGTTGGAATGAGCTGTGTTTTACAGGAAAAGTGTACATTATTTTTCCCACCAAACTTTTGTTCTTTCTGGTTTAACAGGGACCACAGTGGAAATGCCAGCATGACAATGGTGTGCTAATGCCACCAGACTTTGTCCCACTTTGTCCCATGTCACACAACAGCCTTGCATGATAAGGTGTCACGACGACAGAGTGCTCGGTCTGGGAACTAGTTTGTGTTCATTTGTATCAGCTGATCCAGTGATGTCTTCATGGCCTCATAAGTGAATGTTTTTTTTTAAAAAACAAACAACAGCAGCAACACCCAAAACCATGGAAACCAGGTCATAAAGAAAGAGCTGAAAGGGCCCGACACTGCCCACGTCCCCTCCATCCTCCCCACAGGCAGAGGCCTCCACGTTGCCTTGGCAACCAGGACCGCGTGCTCCCGTTCACCACGGCCCCAGCCCTGCGCGGCTGCCAGAGGTGTGTGGGGCCTTGCGCTCCTGAGGTTCCCACTCTTGGTGCCGAGGGAACCCTCCTCCTCAGGGCTGTGCCCGAGGTGCTGGGCCAGGCGGCCAGGCCCGACCCCGGCCGCACCGTCCTGGAGCAAGTCTAGAGGATTGCTCTAGAAGTGGGAGGAGAGGCTCGTCAGAGGTCACTCTGCCAGCCGGGGCCGGGGCTGGTGGGACTGGACAATCTGTTCATCCCAGGCCACGGGCCCGCACTGTGCCGTGCTGTCCCTCTCGAAGAGACCCCTGGAGGACACAGTGGCCGCCCCAGCACTGCGTCCCATGGGGACGGTGAGTCCCTTTCCACAAGGGCATGCTAGGCAGACACCTGAAAGTCACAGTTCTGCTCTGCATTTGGTGACACGGCAACACGTGTCCTGGGTGAGGCGAGGGCGGGCTGGGGGGGAGGCTACACACAGCGACGGACGGGGACGGCCCGGTACTGTTCCGATGAAAGACCAACGAAAACGTCCAACTGCCAGTCGCACTGCCAGCGCCTTCTGTTTTCATATTTACATATTTCTATGTTTTCTTAATTTTCTACTCAGCATTTTCTATTAATTTTTACATTTAGGAAAAAAAAAAAACCAGAGCTTTATGAGAAAAAACCAGTCTGCCGAGAGAGCATTCATCCCGTTCCCGCCTGACGGGGCGGCAGCCCCCCTCCCACCTCCCTTCCCTCCGTCCCCAGCGTGCCCTGCGCTGGGGAAGCACAGGCAGGCCGTGCCGCCCTGCAGGCAGCTCTGGGGAAAAGCCACACAAGCTTTGGGCAACGGATGGCAGGCGGGCCTTCGACAGCGCGGGTGCTCCCACCAGCCCTGCCTTCCCCAGCGCGGGGCTCGTCTCTGCCTTCTTTCTGCCTCCTCTTCTTGCCCCTGCCGAGACATGCTCAGTGCTCGAGGGGGCAGGTGGCTGCCTCCTGCCCGTGCCCTGCCCGTGCCCCACTGAGGCCACACTCCCGGCGCAGCTCCCCATCCCTCCAGCCCCACTCGCTTTCCTGCTGTCACCACTGCCCTCTGACACACCGTCCTCCGCCTCTTATGTCCACAGCGTCATTCTCCTCCACCGGAGCGGACGGTCCTCCAGGGAGGGGTCTCGTCGTGTGCTCCTGCTGTGTCCACACCCCAGCAGGGCCGGACAGGCAGCAGGTGCATCCCAAGCCCGTCTGGACCATCTGGTAGATGACTCTGAAACCCAGCCTGGCGTCTGGACGTCTCACCTCCCTCTCGGGACCTGTGTCTCCCACCTTGGCCCTAAAGCTTGCGTCCGTCTGCCATCGTTTCACACCAGAGTCAGGGGCGCACTTACCCACGTCTACTCCCCACAAATGGTAGAAACTCACATACTATTTTTTTGAATGAGTCAATAGTAACAACAACAACAACAAAAAGTTTACTGTGCTCAATGCCAGTGGGTCCCCTGGAGACACTTCAATGGGAGACGCCACTCAGAGGGCTCCCTCTTGGGGCAGGAGTCGCGTGCCCTGTGTGGCCGGCAGAAAGCCCAGAATAAGGGGTGTGAGCAACACTCCGCAGCCCACCATGGGGGTCATGGTCGCCCGTCTGCTTGAGGCTAGAGCATCCCAGACACTTCCGCTCCGCAGTGTGGGAGGCGTCGGAACTTCACTCCCCAATCGCTTGGTGCCTCCAGTAAAATGGCGGGACACTGGTCTTTACGGGTGCAGGTTTACTCCCGAGATGCCGGGTCAGGCCGGGTGACCACCAGGTTGTCGACTGCGCTCTTCCTAACGAGCCCCTGTAGGTGCAGGTGCCCCGTTTTGGCCCTCGTTGCCTCTCGCCGACACTGGCCCCATCCCGCGCCAACCCCAGCTTCCCTAGGACTGGAGCACGCGGGCGAAGGCTTCTTGGGCCCTCAGCCTTGCAGCCCTGCTCTGGTATCAAGCAAACCCGTCAGCCACGTTAATATTCCTCACTAAGGACAGACACAGAAACAGGAACTTGAAACCCTAGAAATCTGCAGTTGGAAAGACCAATTAGTCCCTGAACAGGCAAGTTCTGGGTACATGCGGGAAAGTCCAGTTTGTCCCAATTCTGCTCTGCCCACCCAGGCTGCCTCTCCAGACCCTCCAGTTCCCCTCCACCCGTCCCAACGTCCCCAGGCCCCAGGGACTGTCTCATTCTAGGCCCCTCCACTTCTGCTCCCTCTTGGGAGGTGAGGGGCCCCAGCCTGCTTTGCCTTCACCTGTGGTCCTTTGAGGTGGCCCTGGAAGGCCTGGCCTGATGAAAATGGGACACTTGACCCGGCCGGACCCAAACAGCTGAGGCCATCACGCAGCCAGCGCCTCCCAGGGCTGTGACAGTGCAGAGGTGATGCCATCCAAGGGCGGTGCTGGGCAGTCGCTGGGAGGACCTGTTCACCGTGAGCTCCTGACTTAACCTGACAACTGGGCCGCCCACTGCAGGTTCGAGGGTTTGGGGCTTCCCTCCCGCCTGCCCATCCCAGGCCGTGGCTGGACCTTTCGGCCCAGGGCACACACGTCTGTTGTCACGCTCTCCAAACACAGTGGGGCAGAGCAGACTCAGGCCTGCACCTGGGTCCTGAGTAGGCTGCTGTTCCTTTCTGGTACCTGAAATTACCAGGTGAAAGCCTTAACAAACAAAACCTACAAAACCAAAGCCAAGGAAACAAAGTCAGCAGGACAGAGGAGTGCCTCGGGCATCTAGAAGGGAGGGGCAAGAAAGAAAAGCGTTTGGTCTTCCCGCGGCTGGGGGAATCTCTTGAAAAGGATGCTCCCCCTGATCCCACCCACCCACTTGAATAAATGCTGCCCCCAGGCTCCCCTCTGCATCTACTGTGAGAGTTTAATGATATGCCCACAGCCGGTGCCCAGAGGCTGAACTAGGACTGCAAAAGGGACCCGGTTCCTGTGGACGGGGTTTCCAGTCTCAAGGTCTAAGAACAGATGAACGCTGGGAACTGCCATTACAGGAGAGGCTTAAGAAACTCCAAATGGAAAAGAAAACTTATAACAAAGGTACCGTTCCTACAGACTTTGAGAGTAATTCTTCCATTATGTTAAATGAGGGATTCCTCGAATCACTGGCTTGCATCTTTCGAAGCACACACTGTGTGTTTTTCCTCATGACGTGTGCGAAGTGTGAAGGCCGGAAAACTGAAGAGGACTCAAGGATTCTGGAAGGAAGTGCAGCCTCCAAGGGCCAAGGACACGACACGCAGACACTGGGGAGCAGCTCACTGGAAAGTGGAAAGCACAGACTCATCCACGCAGATGCCAGGAGGAGTCCCGCTGGGGAGAGCTGACAGCTATTCCTGGGTCGAGGCTGGCCTTTTCCCCGGCGTTTTCGCCTTTCTCTGCAGGGCAAGCTCCTCGCCCATGGGGCTGGAAGGGGATACAGGATGTTGCTGTTGGCACAGGGCCGTTCAGGGTCTGGGCAGCTGAGGAGGGCTTGCAGGTGGGAGGTCGGGGGCACCTGTGTCGCAGACGGTGCCTGGGAAGGCAGCCGTGGAAATGTTTCCAAACAGCCAGCCAGGTGTTTGCAAACACCTATGACCTTTCGAAAGGCTCCGGCTAGATCCGGGCTGGGTGGGTGACGGGAGGGCAGTAGAAGCCTGGGTGTGGGTTTGATTCCGGGGAAGATCTTAAGTTGCAGAGTGAGGGGCCAAATGGTGCGTGTGATCAGGCCGTGGCTTCCTCCCTTTTTGTTTAGTTCTAGGAACAGGGTGTTGGGACCCCCAGAAGTGGAGCAAGCTGTTCAACTGGAACTAGAAATACCCCACATTCTTGGTGTTTAACCGGGGCAAGGAAAGAGCCCGCTGTCAAAGACTGTTCGGGGCTACCAGTTTCCTCGAAAGCCTCGAAACAAACGGACCCCAGCACAAGCCTGGAGTGTGCGGGGTGACTGGGAAACGCGTCGGGCGGGCGGGCCCCTGCCCTCGGGGAGGGATCCATACAAGCTGCGGTTCCATTTCGCTCAGTTCTTGCTCCGCACCCGCTCCTACGACGGAGTACTGTTATTTAACACGGGGAAGAAGGACTCCAGGCCAGATGGAGTCTAAATCCCACACCGCTGCCTTCCCAGGCTTCACAGTTACCACGCGCCCGCTACCCTGCCCTCCGCCCCAGACAGCGGCGGATTTTCCGGGCGCAAAGAGCAGGGCGGCCCACGCACGGGGCGGGCGGGCCGGTGGTGGCGGACCAATCCCGCAGGAAGGGCCGGAGCCTCCCGAGGCCGGCTGGGCACCCGCAGGACGCGGCCCGCGCCGCGCCGTTCCGTTCCTGACCCCGGGAACCGGGGACTTGCACAGAGCACGAGGGACCGACGCCCACCGGCGCCCGCGCTCCCGCCGTCCCCGGGGCTCCGCGCCGCAAAGCCCGCCCCGCCCCGCAGGCCCCGCGCCGCGACCGGAGCGCAGGTGGGGCCTGAGGCGACGCGCGGGCCCCGAGCGGCCACCCAGGCCGCAGGCCGCGCCGCGCACACCCGAGCAGACGCGTCCGGGCCCCGACGGGCGGGCGGGCGGGGACGGCAGCCGGCGCCCGGCGGGGCGCGGGCGGGCGGGCCTCGGCGGCCGGCGCCCCTGACGTCACCGCCCGCGGTCGCCAGGGCGACGGCCTCTCCGGCACGCGCGTCAGAGCCGCCAGTCTCTTGGCAACCGCCCGATCTCCCGCCCGCCGGGCCCGCGCTCGGCCGCGCGTTGCTCTGGCGTCAACGTGACGTCAATGGCCGGGCGGGGCGGGGCCTGCGGGGGGCGGGCCGGGGCGGGGCGCGCGCGGGGGGCGGGCCGGGGCGGGGCGGGCCCGGCGCCGCGTGCGGCGGAGCGGCCGGGCTGACATGCGGCTCGGCCCGGGCGGCGGCGGCAGCAGCGGCGGCGGCGGCGGCGTCCCGAGCGGGAGGCCCCCGAGCAGCGCGAGCGGCCGAGCGGACGGCGGGGGCCGCGGGGCCGGCGGCGTCCCTGCCCGGGCGCCCCGAGGGCGGCGGAGGTGAGGCGGCGGCCCCGCAGGCGGCGGGCGGGTCTCGGCTCGCGACCTCGGCTGGGGCCCCGGCGGTCCCGAGGTGCGCGCGCCGGGGTCGCGGGGGCATCAGCCCGGCCGCCGCCGGCTCCCCGTGTTGCGGGCGCTTCGGGTCCGCGCGCCCCGCGGGCTCGGCGTTGGGGCCGAGAGGAAGCCGGCCGCGGCGGCGGGGGCGGACGCAGGAATCCGCGGGCTCCGGGGTCCCGGGGTCGGGACGGAGCCGGCCGGAGGCGGTGTGCGGGCGGGTCCGCGCGCCCGCGGGCTCGGGGGTCGGCAGTGGAGACGAAGCCGACCGCGGCGGCGGGGGCCGGGAGCCGGGAGCGAGAGCGGGTCTTCTCGCTGCGGGGGCCCCGGGGCCGGGTCGGGACGGCGCCGGCGGCCGGGCAGGTCCGCGCGCCCCGCGGGGCTGGAGGGGTCCGGAGGGGGCAGTGGCACCGGCCGGCGACAGGTGCGGGAGCGGGTCCGCGCGTCCCGTGGGACTGATGAGGGTCCCGGGGCTCCGGCCGCGGGAGCCGGGTCCGGAGGCTGGAGTGGAGCCGGGCGGGTCGGTTCTGCGCTGACCGCGCTCCGTGGCCGCAGGTGCAGCCCACAGCCATGGTGATCATGTCGGAGTTCGGCGCGGCGCCCGCGGGCCCGGGCCAGCGGAAGCCCCTCCGGGTGGGCTTTTACGACGTGGAGCGGACCCTGGGCAAAGGCAACTTCGCAGTGGTGAAGCTGGCGCGGCACCGGGTCACCAAAACGCAGGTGCGTGGGGCTCCCCGACCCGCCCGGTGGACCCGTGTCGGGAGCGCCTGCCGGGTTGCTCGCCATGGTGGGCAAGAAGCTGCTTTATGTTACGTTCCTGCGTAATTCGTGCAAATATTAGCAGACAGCAGAGCATCTAATGAACAAAAGTAAGACCCAGGAGTGCGGTGGTTCATGGATTCAGAGCTAACGCCCTGTAAAGGGGGCCTGTAAATACTAAAGACACTTAGGTTTAGCTTTGTACTGAATACTATTAGTGCTTGTTTTGGTTATTTCCCCCCTAACTTTCTGTGGCATTTTGGAGGCATAAAGTAATTGAGAAATTAACTTGCAAAAAAAAAAAACAAAATGAAATGTGTAAATTAAGTGAGGGTTCTTTTTAAAGACAAAATACCCTTTTTCTTTTTAAAATCTGTAGGTTGCAATAAAAATAATCGATAAAACACGATTAGATTCAAGCAATTTGGAGAAAATATATCGTGAGGTTCAGCTCATGAAGCTTCTGAATCACCCTCATATCATAAAGCTTTACCAGGTAAGCGCAGGTTTGCCTCTCCCTGTTACAAGTGTTTATTTTTAGTTTTCAACAGAGTAAGTCTGCAATTTCTGAAGGTTGCCCCCTCTTTGGGGTGTGTGGGAGTCAGGAAGTTGGTTATATAAGTAAATAGATTGATTTTTGTAAGCCATGCAGATGTATTTACAATTATTTCTTCCTTTTGAATCACAACTGAGGTTTGATTCATTAAAATTGTACTTGGTGTTCTAACTTGTTCCCATTTTAAACGTGTAGAGGTCTTTTGTTACATTTGCTTTGCTGTGAAAGCAAACAACGGTAGCTGTAGCATTGCCATAGGTCTAGCAGTTAGTATAGCAGGACAAATTTGCATGAAACTAGAAACTTCAGCTTTTTTGCACATGTTTATTAAACTTTAAAGCCAGCTGCTCTTACCAGTTTTCATTAATTTATCTTTTCCAAGGCAGTAGTGAGCATTTGCGTTCCTTGCTTAAACTCTTCCGTGAAGATTGGAGAGATGAAAATACTTTTGCCATAGTAAGAGCAGGAACTTGTCATCCAGTCTACATTAGGAACATGCCTCACCCTGTCTGTCTGTTGGTTTATCTTGTGACTTTATTTTTGTCCTCATGTTGAAATTAATAAATTGTATCTTTGAGAAATAAGTACTAATTTAATTAGAACAGCAAAGCAGTCTGTTACTTACCTCCCTAATGGTGAATGACTGCTTTTGCAAAAACGAAATCAAGTCTTCTTGCAGAAGAATAAATTCTTTGAAACTGCTGTATATTTCATCCAGCGGTGTTGGGTATAAGTTCCTCTTAATCATTCTCATGAAACCGTGTGAATCTGAGTCGACTTTGGGATGTTGTGTATGTTTATGCATTTGGAACAGCTAAGTGTACAGTCTGACAGGAGAATTATGATTTGAAATTATCCCCCACAGACTCTCCACTCAATTAAAATAAAGGCGGCAGGGTTGATGGGACTTGGGTTCCACCGCAGCACAGGACCGGTGCCGTGTGCACCTGGGGTTCGTGTTTTGTTTCTGTTGTCATTTTAAAGTTGTGCTTGGAGATAAGAAGTTTCCTCCGCGGGGGCTGATGTCACTCCCTGTGCTGTGTGCCTGGCCCATTTCCTCAGGAGTGGGCTGAGCCGGTTTTGTTTTTGACTTTGCTGAAGGGCTGAACCGCGGGTGTTAGGACCTTCCGTTTCTTCCTGTTCTTCCACCTGGCCACTGTGTGGAACTAGCTCAGTTAAGGAAACAGGCTGCCCGTGTGCTGGATGCTGGAGGTGAATTTTCTGATTGCTGCTGTGTCTGGTTCTTCAGCTGTTTGGAGAGGAGAGCTTGGTGGGGTAGCATGCTTTTATTCCACAGGTTCTGAAGATGCTCGTTCCTGATTTCCATGCAGCTGGCGGGCCCGAGCCCGCCGAGCCCTCCCTCCCTCCCCTGGCCTCTCTACTCTTCTTCCCCATCTCCTCCCCGTCTGTGGTTGGGGACAGGGGTGAGTGGTCTTACACGTTGTGCCACCACACGTTCAGGGGCAGGGGCAGTTGAAGTTCTAGCCAAACTGCTGGACTCCTAAAAATGCTTTTCTTATTAGATTTACAGATCAAAGCAGTTGTCTTTGAAGTGTATTTATAAACGAATAACTCTATGTTTTGAACACAAAGAAATCTTCTTCCATGAGAGTGTATTGTCTCTCTCCCTCCAAAATAGCTTAAAATACGCACAGGCATCAGTTCTGTATTAAATCTCCTTTTTAGTAAAATAAAATTCTTGATGAATGAGTGAATTTGTAAGGGCTACGCTGACATCGGCTGTGGCGTTTGCTGACGGGAGCCGGCTGTCGCTGCTCACCTGCAAAGCTGGCTTCCTGCGTCCTAATTGATCCCGGCAGTGAAGCCAGTGGGATGGGGTGTTTGTTATCTATTATTCAGTTTGCTCTGGCCGCTGGCTCGAGCGATCTGTTACCTAGTAGGCTTCTAGAAGAAAGGCCAGCGGGACTCCAGCAGCTTCCTTTACATCTGCAGCTTGCAGAGTCCGCAAGGTGTGCTGGGGCGAGCTGAGTTAAATATGACCGTGCAGGGGAATTCTGATACGATGTGACCTTTTCTGAGAGCAGATTTATCAGGACAGGCAAGGAAGTGAGTGAGGAATTCACCTCTGGTTTTTTGGAACTCTGAGTAGGAATCCCCTTTATCTTTTTTATTGCCAAGGTTTTTTATTTTTCTTTTTTACACGATGAAGAATACACTTGTCCTAGAGAAGTTAAAAATCTACTGGGTCTCAAGTGGATCGTTCAGATTATTTGTATCATCGGTGTGTGTTCCTTTTTCTTGTGGTTAAATGTTAGGTCTGTATTTTTTTTAGGTTATGGAAACAAAGGACATGCTTTACATTGTCACTGAATTTGCAAAAAATGGAGAAATGTTCGGTAAGTCACACGCATTGTTAATACCTGTTGCAAACAAACGGTGCTAATGTGTCCGGATTTGCTCGGTGGTGTTTGGGTGTTTATGCCCTCAAATTCCGGGGCACTCCTTGGGGGCACCCCAGGCAGGGGCAGACTTTGCACGTGGGGACGCAGCTTGCTTTCCTTGCCCCTCAGATTATCTGACGTCTAACGGGCACCTGAACGAGAACGAGGCGCGGAAGAAGTTCTGGCAGATTCTGTCGGCCGTGGAGTACTGCCACAGCCACCACGTCGTGCACCGGGACCTCAAGACCGAGAACCTTCTGCTGGACGGCAACATGGACATCAAGTTGGCAGGCAAGGAGGGCCAGCCCGCGCCGGGAAGTGCTGTTGGGGGAGCGGCTGCCTAGAGCGAGGGTCTCGGGGTTTTGTGCGCAGCCTTGGAAACCGCAGCCCCTGCCGTGTCCAGTCTAACTCTATCCTTGTGTTTCTTTGCCTCTCAGATTTTGGATTTGGGAATTTCTACAAGCCAGGAGAGCCCCTCTCCACGTGGTGTGGGAGTCCCCCGTATGCAGCCCCGGAAGTCTTTGAGGGGAAGGAGTACGAAGGCCCCCAGCTGGACATCTGGGTAGGGCCGAGTGTGTGCGGATGCCGTTTGGGAGGCCTTGTTCCCGGGGTGGGTGCTGGGTGCTGACGCGTGGCCCTCGTCCTTGGCAGAGCCTCGGTGTCGTGCTGTACGTCCTCGTCTGCGGTTCCCTCCCCTTCGATGGGCCCAACCTGCCGACTCTGAGACAGCGGGTGCTGGAGGGCCGGTTCCGCATCCCTTTCTTCATGTCCCAAGGTGGGTAGGCGCAGTTTGTCGCCGCTGCTGGGCGTGGAGGGCTGTGTCCCCTGCGGTGCCCGAGTGGCTGTCTGCCAAGCCGCTGCCGAGGCTGGGAGCCAGGCCCCGATTACTGTGGGCTGCAGGGAAACCTAACCCAATGGGTGCGTTCTCATTGCCCTGTGTCTGGGGCAGGCAGGTGCCCTCGCTCTGCAGGCTGACACCAGTGCTGGGGTGCTGGCCTCGTCCCCAAGTCTGACCTGCTGGCCGCCATGCATGGCGCTTATCTGTTTCATAAAGATGTTTGACCCATTGCCTATGCAAGCATGTGCCACAGCACCATGGGGGAGTCTAAGTGGTTCTGTCTGGCAGACGTTTGGAAGACCAAAGCCTGGCCTTCCGGGGGCCTGAGCCCCCACTGGTAGCTTTCCTTGGGTGGCAGGGCTTAGCTGCCCGTGTAGGCGAGTGCCCCAGCCTCGAGTTCCTTGAGACAGTCACTTGTGTGTTTGTCCGTGTGGAGTGAGGGGTGGAAAATCGTGCAGGCCCAGCTGCCCAGGGCTCAGTCTCCCCCGGTCTCCCGCAGACTGCGAGAGCCTGATCCGCCGCATGCTGGTGGTGGACCCCGCCAAGCGCATCACCGTGGCGCAGATCCGGCAGCACAGGTGGATGCAGGCCGACTCCTGCCTGCTGCGGCAGCCCTCCCTCGCCTGCCCCGCACACGGCTGCAGTGCCAGCCTGGGCGACCCCGATGAGCGGGTGCTGGGCATCATGCAGACCCTCGGCATCGACCGGCAGCGGACCGTGGAGGTGAGCGGCTGTCCCCAGCCTTCGCCCGGGCCTGCGCACAGCAGGCGCCAGGACAGGACAGGGAGCCGGCGGCTTTGTCAGGAAAGGCGGGCGTTCACCCATGAGTTAAAATGGGTCACAGGCTCACTGAAAGGCTGGCTTGCCCACCTCTCTGAAGGATATTCTTCACCCCTGAGAGCGGCCCGGGAACAGTCTTGGGAGGGAGCCTCGGCGGCCGCCCGCTCCCTAACCCCTGCTTCTCTGCCCCCAGTCGCTGCAGAGCTGCAGCTACAACCACTTTGCCGCCATCTATTACCTCCTCCTCGAGCGGCTCCAGGAGCACCGCAACGCCCCATGTGCCTGCCCCGGACCCGCCAGGCCACATAGGCCCAGGAGCTCCGACCTCAGCGGTTTTGAGGTGAGGGGCAGGCATGTCCTCCCAGAGACCCGTCCCACCCCGTCTCCTTGGAGTGTGTCTTCCGAGCCATGAGGCCCAGCTCAGCTGTGCCCGGGAGCGAGACGGGCTGAGCCCCCGAGAGGAGCCCAGGCAGTGGGTGGGTCCCCGTGTGGGCGGCTATGCCGGGGTCCAGGCCCCGCCCAGCAGCCACAGGCCCCTGACTGCCCCCCGGCCAGCAGCTGAGCACAGGCCTGGAGAGGAGGGCGCGGCCCTGGCGTCTGTGACACTCCGGAACCAGCATGCTCTTTCTCACACATACTGGTGGTTATCCCCAGAGCTGCACCCCTGACGGCGTGTTTCCCTGTCCGCCACCCCCAGGTGCCTCAGGAAGGTCTGCCTGCCGACCCTTTCCGCTCTGTCCTGCTGTGCCCCCAGCCCCAGACCTTGGCGCAGTCCGTCCTGCAGGCTGAGATGGACTGTGACCTCCACAGCTCGCTCCAGGTGGGTGGCCACGCCAGACCAGAGGAGGGCCCACCTTCTTCCCCGAGGCGATGCCTCCCACACGCTGGGCTCTCAGCAGCCACAGGAAGTCACTGGTTTGTGTGTCTGCCGCAGCCCTTGTTCTTCCCGGTGGACGCCAACTGCAATGGACTGTTCCGGCACCGCCCAGTCTCCCCCAGCTGCCTGCTGGACACAGCCATCAGTGAGGAGGCCCGGCAGGGCCCGGGGCTGGAGGAGGAGTGCGAGGCCCAGGAGCCCCTGCCCAGCAGCACGGGCCGGCGGCACACCCTGGCCGAGGTCTCCACCCGCTTCTCCCCCCTCACCCCTCCACGTAAGTGTCCGCAGGCGCCGGGGAGACGCTTGGTGGGTGGGCTTGTGGTTGAGGCTATGGTGGGCTGACGTGGGATGGACCTTGCTTGCCCAGTGGCCCCTTCCGATTGGATCCTCAGGGTCCGCTATTGGTTTCGATCCCCGAGACACCCTGCACGTGGTCATTTTGGTTAAAGAAACTGTAGTGTTTGGTATCCAACAGGGTGCACCCTGGGCCACCTCTAGGCACTGGGAGGGCAGGTCCTTGGCCAGTCTCTTCTGTGTCCTGAGGTCTGAGGTCTGCTGATGACCTGCTACCTGCTGTTATATGCCCAGGGTGGCTCGCCTTTGGGGCTGCCTGGGCCTCAGCCACCAGTAGAGCCCTTTTCCCATCAGGGCTTTGGGGAGATGTTACGGCCAGTGCAGATGCTGCTCCCACCAGTGGGCCGCACTGGGCTGGCCGCGGCCTTGGAGGCGCAGAGGCCTGTCCCCCGCCCTGGCAGTCGGCACCTCTGACTACCTGGTGTCGGGGAGCAAGGGGCCTCCCTCAAAAGCGCCATGCTCCTCCCACAGGTATCATTGTCTCCCCGTCCGCCGTGGCAAGCCCTGCGGAAGGAACCAGCTCTGACAGCTGTCTGACCTTCTCTGCCAACGACGGCCCCGCAGGGCTCGGTGGTGGCCTGTCCACTCAGGGTCTGCTGGGCACCTGCTCCCCCGTCAGACTGGCCTCGCCATTCCTGGGGTCACAGTCCGCCACCCCTGTGCTGCAGGCTCAGAGGGACCTGGGAGGAGCCACCCTGCTCCCTGTCAGTTTCCAGGAGGGCCGCAGGGCGTCGGACACCTCGCTGACCCAGGGTGAGCCACGCTCCTTCCACACCCACTTCCACCTTCCCCAGGGGATACTCCTGTCCCTGGCAGCAGGTCACTTTATCGTGGTGGCAGATGACATCCCCCATGCTGTCTACCAGGCCCAGATGGGACCAGTGGTGTCTTGTGTGGCCGGCGGTGTTGTCCTGGCTCTGGGATCCTAGTCTGCTGGGATGGACTCAGACCTGGGTCCCTGAGCAAATGGCCTCTGTCGGCTGGTCCTCAAAGCACAGAGGACGTTTCTGTGCTGGGTGGTACCTTCTGACTTGTACGGACAGAGTCGGGGGCCCACCTGGCTCCCCCAGGCCTCCCTGAGACTGACCCTGTGCTGTGTGCAGCCCTGCCCTTCCCCAACCCCTTCCCAAGGTTGGAGACCCCGTTGCTAAGGCCATGGGTCCTGGGCTGGAGACGGAAGGTGCTGACCACCTGGCTTTACCCCCCTATAGGGCTGAAAGCCTTCCGGCAGCAGCTGAGGAAGACCACAAGGACCAAGGGGTTTCTGGGGCTGAACAAGATCAAGGGGCTGGCTCGCCAGGTGTGCCAATCCCCCTCCAGCCGGGCTGCCAGGGGAGGCCTGAGCCCCTTCCACACCCCTGCACAGAGCCTGGGCCTACATGGCGGCGCAGCCAGCAGCCGGGAGGGCCGGAGCCTGCTGGAAGAGGTGCTACAGCAGCAGAGGTACGGGCCGCTGGGCCTCAGCCACGTGGGCTTGTTTCCTTGAGTGGCTCCATCTCTCAGGCGTCCCCGTCGCCTCCTGCCCCCGGGAGGGGTGCGAAGCTGGGGCCTCTGGCTTCAGGGCGTTGGAGGTGGCAACAGGCAGGGCAGGTCTCTGAGGCCGGGAGTGGGTGCAGTGGCGGGGAGTGAGAACGAGCCCGGCTGGCATCTGCGTTGCTGCAGAGGCAAGGTGGGAAACGAAAGGTCGGGGATTGCTCAGGGATTAGTCACGGACTGGGGCCCTCGTCAGCCCAGCCGCAGCTCCACGGGGTGGGCGGGCCCTGCGACGTGGGCGACCTGGAAACGCGATAGCGCCCGGGAGGCTGGGAGCACAGCCAGTCGAGTGACGGGTGACCGTCTGCTCTCCTGTCCCACAGGCTGCTCCAGTTGCAGCACCACCCGGCCACCCCGCCCCCCTGCCAGCAGGCTCCCCAGGCCTGCATGCTCGGCCCCTGCGACGGCCCCGGAGCCACCCCGCTCCCTAGCGCCCTCCTTGCGGCGGGGCTCCCGCTGCTGCCGGCCCCCCTCCTGCAGGCCAGTGTCTCTCCGGTGGCCTCGGCGGCACGACTGCTGGACGCCCATCTGCACATCAGTGCTGGCCCAGCGGCCCTCCCCGCTGCGCCCCTGCCGCCGCGCCTGGCTGTGCTGGCTCCGGGCTGCGACCCCGTGGGGCTGCCGCGGGGGGACTGTGAGATGGAGGACCTGACCTCCTGCCAGTTGGGGACCTTCGTCCTGGTGCAGTGAGGCCCACCCTTGTCCGCGCACATCGGCCGACTCTTCTAAGCAATAACTTCAGAGTATGTGAAGACGTTATCGGATTTAAAGCCAAGAACTTTCTAGAAGCGAAACAAGCAATACGTTAGGTGTTTTGGCTTTTCAGTTTATTTTTGTTTTATTTTTTCCTTGCACTGAGTGACCTCAACTATGTGTCAGGACTGGAAACTTTCTGAAGAAAAATAATAATCTAGGTTGTGTCGTGCGGCAGGTAGACAGGAGGGAGAAGCGGGGTGGCGGGTGGTGTCCGCCGTACAGATCGGGTAACGGGGCAGGAGGAGCCACGTGGCTGAGGGACCTTAGCTCCTGGTCCACGGCGTCCTGGTGGCCGTGAGATGATTACCTTGGACAGGCGTGGGGCGGCGGGTGGCCGTGTGCGTGTGCGTGGATTGCTGCCCTGTGTAGTTGACGTTCTCCACTTCCTGAAACAGTTGCGCTTTAACGAAAACTGTGAACTTTCTGCTTTTATGTATCAGTTTTAAAACAGCTCTAAATGGTCAGCCCAGGCAAAATAATCTACAAATCCTTGGAATTCTCACCTCTGAAGTCAGAACCCAGAGGACAGCTTTTTCTTATTTTGGACGAGAAATTTTATAAACTGCTCGAGAGTCAGCTTTCCAAGATTCCTTGGAGGAGCCACAGGAAGAACCTAAAAGTGGGTGGGGGTGACTTCGAGGCGGTGGGGGCTCCGTCCCAAGGATCACTTGGCCCAGAGCCCCCAGGGGCCTTTGGGGAAGCCCAGGAGAAGTTTCTGCCGCTGCTCATCCTGTTTCCGCTGCTAATTAAGTTTTCATGCATTTCATTATCAGGGTCCAACGAGAACACCCGACCTGGGTGAATTGTGCGATATCGGGCGGCTGCGACTGTGGGCAGGACCGTGGGGGACGGTCTCACTGGCCCGTGACCGCGCTGCCCTTGCGCTGGGACCTTCCCTGGCGGAGCAGCCCCCACACCCAGGCCTGGCTCTTGTTGCTGGGCTTTTGTTCAAGGAAGATGGAAGGAGAGGTTTAGGTCAGTGTTTTTATAGCATTGTTTCTTTTTTTTAAGCAAATACTGTGTATGTATATAAACAGGGACAGATACACACTACTTATTTTTTATATTTTGTACTACACCTTTGTGTTCCTGGGTCACGTTAGGAAGCATCCTGCCAGCGCCAGGTTTGTGCTGCGGAAGGGGCCGCGGGGCCTGCTCTCCCTTAGCGCTGGGTGGAGGCGGCGGGGAGGTCGGGAACCTGCCCCAACCCGGCAGGTTCGGGCTCACCTGCGGCAGGTAGACTCAGGTGGTGGCTCCGGCAGTCAGAAGCCTCTTGAATACAACGAAGGAAACTTGCTGCTCCCCTCTCTCTCTGTCTCAAGTTCCCGCCCCTCTTCCTAGCCCAGGTGCCTTCAGCTTACTTTGGCTTCTAAACCTGCAGTATTAAACAGAGGTCGTTACGAAAGGGGGAAAGGTGGGTGTTTTCAAAAGCCAAAGATTGACCCAGTGACTTGAGGGTAGGAGGACAGCCGGCGTGTGGCGGCCCGTGTCTGTGCGGTGGGCCCCTGCTCTGTGCCACGTGCGAGCTCACTGCTCCTTCCCGCTGCTGCCCTGCCACTGCCTCCCGGGTGGGCGAAGGGCTGTCTGGACGGGGCGGCCGGGCGCCTCGCCGCAGAGAGAACACCAAAGTCCCCTGCCGACTCGGAGGCATCTGCAGAGCGGGAGAGGACCCAAGCCGGCGGGCGCAGGCCTCTGCCTCCGTGTCCACAGCAGCAGCACAACCGAGTCCAACACAAACCCTCTGCCCCTGTGAGTGATTTCTGTGCTAATGCCGTAGATCAAAGGCCTCAGAAACCATCGTGTTTTCTCTTCGAAGCAATGACAAGCACTTTACTTTCGTAGTGGTTTTTGTTTCTTATTGCTGTAGAACCTCTTTCGGAGGATGGTAAAGTCGTGTTTCTGTTTCTTGTTTTTTTAAAGAGTGTGTGGTGTGTGTGTGTAGATCTCAGCAGTGCTGTCCTGTAGCCTGCAACGCAATAGCCTATTTAAGGACACTACGTGATCTGGTTGATATGTATATAGGGTTTTTTTTTTTACCATAACTGAATTATTTTATTTCTTATGTTAACATGAGAAATGTATGCCAAATGATTAGTTAATGTATGTTTTTTAATTTAATATTTAAATAAAATATTTGGGGGGAAAACTCTCGGCTTTTTCTCTTGATTTACCTCTGGGCGCTGTTTCCTCTGAGCTGCTCTGATAGGAGGCCTCACATCGTGGTGAAGAGGGTGGGCTGCCAGCTCCTGCACTGGCCTCGCCGCAGAGCTGGTGGCATTCCAGCAGCAGTGACAGGTGGCCCGTCCCGCCCACGGCCTGCCTGCTCCTCAGGCCCCTTCCCCAGCAGCCGAAGTGCTGAGTCACTGGAGGTCTTGACACCGGGGGCCGGGCCCCTGGCACTCTCGCCTCCCCCGCCGTGCTCTCTGAGTCTGACTGCACATCAGGGATTTGGGAGAATCTCACAGCCAAGCTGTCTCCTGGTCTCAAAGTCTGTACCGCCTTCTAGCAATAGGGCAGACGTGGCTGTTTAAAAAACAAAAGACTCTGTCCATTTTGGTTCTTGGCAAGTGTTTTTGGTAAAAGAAAAGGTCTTCAACCCCTTCACACCCCTGGGGTGGCCACTATTCGGCTGGACCCTTGTGCGCTGTTGCTAGGAGTGTAAAGTGGCGTCGCCTCTGCGGAAGATAGCGGCGGTTCCTGAAAAATGAAGCAGAATGACCACCATGGTCCTGCAGGATTGAAATCCGGGTCTCGAAGAGACCTCTGCACACCTGTGTGCGTAGCGGCATTATTCACAGTAGCTGTAAGTAGGAAGCAGCCCTGTGGCCTTCAGCAGGCAAGTGGATGTGGGAAAGGCGGTCTCTGTGTACCATAGAACGTTATTCAGCTGTCACCATGCACTGCGCCGTGGGCGAGCCTCGAGGACACTACGCTCGGTGAAATAAGCCGGGAATGAAAGGACACGCTGTTCAATTGCGCTTGTCTGAGGTCCCCAGAGCAGGAGGCCCATGGGACAGACAGCAGAGTGCTGGGCGCCAGGGGCTGGGGAGTTAGTGTCTGATGGGGACAGTTTTGGTTTGGGAAGAGGGGACACCCAATGAGTGACGGCAGCTTGGCAGCTTGCATGAGGACAGCGGGTAGGAGGACGCGACCAGCTACTGTCAGTGACGAGGTCCGCCGGGCACGCCACGGCAGCTCAGAGCGTGAGGCCAGGCCTGGCCTCGCTGCCCGCGGGGTGCTCCCTGCACGGGTGACCCGGCGCTGGGACAGCCCCTCGTGCAGCTGGATGTGGTGAGACGCGGGCGGGGCCTCCAGAGCAGACACCGTCTCCTTGGTTCTGAGTCGTCTCAGCAGCTGTCGCTGCTGCTCAGAAACGGAGCTGCCATCTGAGCTGCTGGCGCGGCTGACACTCGGTGGGCCGCCGACAGGCCAACCTGGACCTTGCACCTCCGGGGACCTGCGATCGCACCGCGTAGAAGCCCCTGCCCGGCCACGTGCGTGCGGGAGCCTGGCAGACGCGGGGGCTCTGTGCTAGGGCAGCCTGGTCACTGCCCGGGGGCGTGGCCCGCTCCGCTGTGGGAGGAGAAGGCGGGTGGCCGTGCTGGGGGCAGCGTGTGTTTATTGTTGGGGGATGTGGAGCCCTGGAAACCCGGAGAGGCTGAAGCAGAGCCTTGTGTTGGAGCCTCTCGGGCTTCCCCGCCATGTCCGCTGAGTGGAGACTAGACGGGCGTGTGTCCCGGCCCAGCGCTGTGGTCCGCCCCTCGTGGGACGACGGTGTTGCATTGTGCTCCAGGCTCCGAGAACATCTGGATGTGGGGGCTCACCCTCCACAGCCCCAGCTGCGTGAGTCCCGAGACTCTGAGCCTGGCCAGCTCGGCCAGCATGCGAGATGTGCCATGACGATGACAATGACCATGATGATGATGATGACGAATTCTCTGGTTGAAAGTTGGAGCCCCACTCACGGGGAACCTCACGTAGGGCCCTAGAGCTCTGTCCGGGCTGATGGATCAGCTCACGAATCTTTCCAGTCTCTGTGCTGAGGAGGAGGCCGCGTGGCAGTGGGCGCTGGCAACCCCTCGAGTGTTCGCCGCTTCCCCGAGGGGTCCCATCACGGCCCCGCCCAGGCCTGGCCCTGGGAGCGGCCCGTCCACCCAGGGCGTTTCCCAAGATGTTCCCATTGTGGACGAGTCTGTTCCTGCCGGGGCCTGGTCAGGCTGCGCTGTGCTCTTGACGCGTCCCCTGCGCGCACGACGGCACTTCTGAGCCATGGGTGCTCTCGGGTTCTGGCACTTTCTTTCTCCCAGTGTCTCTGGCAAGGGTCCAGGTACCTGCTTAAGTCCTTGCGCACACAAGACAGGGCCATGCCCAGCGGGCCTCGTCTGCAGAGTGGCGCAGTGGCAAAGACTGTGGCCTCTGTCGTCACACACCTGGGCCTGTGTCCCGGCTGTGCAGCTTTCCAGTCCTGGCTACTGGCCGATGACCGGGCCGTGCTGTGTGGTCCGCTTGTCCTCCCAGGACCGTGCACGTAGCAATGCCGTCTGCTTACTGCTGTGTGAACAACTGGCCTGTGAGACACTTAGCACAGTGCTGGCATGCAGCGGTGTCCCCGGGTGTCACCCTTAGCAAGAACGGAACCAAATGTCCACAAAGGAAGAGCTGTCAAGTGACCAGATTGCTCGAGGCTTGGCTTCCTGTCTTGACGATCCTGTAGGGGACACCAAGTCCTCTTGCAGCAGGGGGAGAGCGGTCCCTAAAGCTGTCCTGGGTGTGTCTGTGTGCCTTCCTGTCAGCGAGAGCTGGTGGCGCTTTTGCCACCAGGCCACAGGACAGCAGGATTAGCGCGAGTCGCACTTTAGGAAGAAGTCTTGCTGGACGCCCAGGAATAGTAGTGTCTTCCAGGAACGGGGCTGGCTTCTGTGTCGGGGGACAGAGGGCTGTCCTGGCATGGGACAGTGGTCTTGGGGACGGCTTGGAGGGGGCCTGCAGGAAGTCCCCGCGGCACGTGTGTCTGCATGTGCTCTTCTCCCTGGGAGGCAGGAACCGAATCTGAGCTAAGAGGAACTGACTTGTTTGGGGGCAGAAGAAAAAGTGTTGGCTTCTTAGTTTTCCTTCCAGAATAATCCCAGGGTATTTCAGCTGGTCACAGCCACCCTGCGTGTGACGTGACTTTTGGTCTGGGGAGGGGCTAGATCTTGGGTTCTGAGTGGTGGGTGTGTCCAGGTGAAGGATTCCTCAGGGCCACCTCAGGGCTCTCAGGGCCGGGCTCAGGGACCGCGGTGCACGCTGGGGACAAGGACGGGGACAGAAACCAGGGCTGGAGTCGGTCCCGCGGGTGCAGCCGTGTGGCTGCAGGGGCGGTGCAGGGCTAGGGGTGAGGGCGAGGGCCAGCACGCGTTCAGTTCCTCTCCTCGGGGTCTGCTGGGGTCTCAGTCTGACTCACGCCTTTTAATTATTTTACTTACTTGAGTGTGAAAAATAGAAAGGACTTAAAAAAACTCAGGAAGCCCGGATGCCCAGAACTGCCCCGCCGTTCCCCTCTCGTCTTTGAAAAGCCGCGGCTGGAATGAAGCCCGAGGAGTCCAGGGCTGGGCTCCTGCAGGCACTAGGGGTTTTCTTTTCCTCTGGGGGGAAGGTCCCTGCCTTCAGTCACCGAGTGTGTCCACTTCCAGCGAGGGGTTAAATGGAAAGCCTGGGCCCCCGGGTTCCAGAAGGGGATTTGAAGACAGAATCTGCCTCCAAAAATCGTGTCCCCAGAACAGACCAGCTCCGCTGGGTGTCACTGACCTGCAGTCAATGCTCCTGTTCCAAGCATACAGCTCAGGGAGTTTTGACGATGTATTGGCCTGTGTCTCCACCGTCAAATCAGTGTGCAGAGCATTCCTGTCACCAGAAAGCTCCCTGGGCCCGTGGAGCTGGGTCCCTGCTGAGCTCCAGGCCGCAGGCAGCTGCTGACCTGCTTCCCGTCCTGTGGGCAGCTGCCTCTTCCTGAGTCCCCGGCAGTGGAATCCTACGTGTGGGCTCACCGAGGGCTTGGCTCTTCCAAGCCTAATTATGTGGGATGCATCCTGGTGTTTCGTGGCCCGGTCATTCCTCTGAATGCTGAGTGACAGTCCAGGGTGGTGACGGCCACGGGGGGTGTGTCACTCAGCTGAGGGCGGCGTCTGCGTCGTTCCAGCTTGGGACTATCATCAATGATGCTGCTCTGAGTCTCTGTGTGTGTGCTCGTGCTTCCGTGGACATACTTCACATCTCTGGGATAATACAGGTCACAGTGCAATGGCTGGATCACATGGTACGGCAGCCAGTAACTTCATGAGAAGCTGCCAAACTGTCCTCCAAAGAGGTGGCACCAGTTTGCATTCCTCACATGCGTGAGAGTTCCAGTTGTCCCACAGCCTCACACAGCCTCTCACATGCGTGAGAGTTCCAGTTGTCCCACAGCCTCACCGACACTTGGTATTGTCGGCTTTTTGCGGTGGCTCACACCTGTCATCCCAGAGCTCTGGGAGGCTGAGGCAGGAGAATCGCTTGAGCCCAGGAGTTTGAGGTTGCTGTGAGCTATGATGACGCCACTACTCTCTACTCAGGGCAACAGAGTGATACTCTGTCTCTAAATAAATAAATACATTTTAGCCATTGTAATAATCTGTAGCAGTATCTCACTGTGATGTATTTTACATTTGCCTAATGACTAGTGATGTTCAACATCTTTTCACGTGCTTATTAGCCATTCTGTTTTTTGAGTTTATTTCAGTCTTTGCCAGTTTTTAACGGGGTTGTTTGAATTCCTATGGTTGAGTTGTAAGAGTTCTTCCTATATTCTGCACACAAGTCCCTTTGTTACACGGGTCTGTGTGTGTGTGTGTGTGTGTCCGTACACAGGCTTGTACATGTGCACATACACACACAGACAACATTTCTCTCAATTTGTGGCTTGCCTTTCATTGGAAGCGTGAATAGTTGAAGGTTTCCACTGTTAAGTCCAGTTTTTGATGTCATATTCTGTGGCTTGTGCTTTTTGTGTCTTGGCTAAGAAATCTGTGTCTACCCCAATGTCGAGAGTGTCTCCTGTGTTCCCTCCCAGGGGTTTTATGCTTTTAGCTTTTGTGTCTGTAGCTCTGATCCACGGCAAGCTTATTTTTGTGTGTGGTTTGGGACAGCAGTTGGGGCTTATTTTCTCTCCTCTCCTGTGTCGTCACTGGATGAACTTGGCACATCTGTCAGAACTCAAGGGACCACAAATGTCAGAGCCTATTTCCGGACCCTGTCGTGTCTGGCCGCCTGTCTGTCTGTCTGTCCTATGGCAGTAGTACACTGTCTTGATTATTTTTACCATTATAGCTTAGACCTTTCTACGCTTGTCGTCTGTCTCTGTATTTCCAGCGTGTTTCTTGTAGACAGCACGCCACGTGCTCAGGACAGGTGCACACAGTGGGTCTTTGATTTCTATCCCGTCCAGCCATCTCTGCTTTGTGACTGGCGAGTCTGGCCCATGGAACCTTTGGTGTAATTGACGCACAGCCGAGTTTCAGGCCGCCGCCCTCGGTCTCTGCTTTGTCTCCTCTCTTCCTCGCGGACACCTCTCTTTTTCTGTCTTCTCCTGGGTCCACTGAGCTGTCACTGCTCTACCGTATCTCCACGTGCAGAGGGGTGAGGCTCACCCCTCTCTGTCGACACCCCGCGGGTCAGACTAGACACCGGCCACCCACTTCGCGTTTTGTAGATGGTGTTCACGTAAGATTTCTTTTATGATAACGACAAAGACAACAAAAGTTTGAAAACCACTAACGAACCCAACAGCCTGGGTGTGGAGACAAAGACATAGGACGGGTGGATTCGTGTCCCCGCTCCTTCCAAGCCCGGCACACAGGCCGGCTGTTCTGCCTGGGGGACTTGACTTGTTCCGTGGGGTTTCTGGGGCCCTCCAGGTGCGGGTGGAGCCCAGCGCCTCCCCAGAGCTCTGCGGCGGCCGGGCGACAGAGCTGCTGCGAGCCCTTCTTCTGCCCAGTGGCAGCACCGCCCCAGGGTGTCCGAGGACACGGCAAGGGCAGGCCCGGGCAGGAAACAGGAGCCACCTTTATTTATCATTGTGAAGCTTGTCCCGTGATGCTCACAGCGTGGCTCACGCCCGTGTGCATGTCAACTTCTGCTGGGGAAGGGTGGGGCCCGGGCCCAGGCCAGCATGTCAGCCCATGCACAGCTGAACCTGGTCCCTGGACGTGCCTGCCGCCCTTCTCGGGAGACCCTCAGGAGCATGTGGGAGAAAGGAAGGGACTCGAGAGGGGGCCATTCGTCCAGGTGGCATGGGGCAGCCCTGCCCACGTGCAGGCGCCCGTCAGCCCACGTGCTGCAGAGCTTCCCACGGCCACGCCAGGGCCAGCTGGGTCCTCGTGCCGACCCCAGCCCAAGGCCCGTCCCGGCACCAAGCTGGATCAAAGGCTTGGCTTTTGAAAGGGACTCCCAGGGCAACAAGCACAGTTTCCAGCACCAGTGGTGGGCGGATGGCAGGTGGGGGCCCAGCTACAAGGGCCTGGAGCCCTGCAGGCATCTGGGGCTCCTGGGGGCCCCGCCCAGCCTCTCCTACACCAGAGTTGCGGGCAGGCTGTGCGCTGGCATTCCAGGTGGGTGCGTTTAAGACATTTAATGGGAGAGTTCCCTCTTGGCATGGGGTATAATTAATTTTCTTGAAATAGGCATGACAGCCCAACAGTCTCTGCCTGTCTGAGTCAGGCAGTGATTATGGCCTCTCACGGGCACGGTGCGCCACCGGCCACCAGCACACAGAGCGCCCGCACCTCCCCGGGCCCCGCTGCGGTGCTGCAGTGGGGAGGGGCCGGCTGGACTCAGGGTGCACTCAGCCACCCTGCCCGGAGGCCTGGGGGCCAGGAGGCACATGCAGTGCCAGGAGCAGGGTTGCCTCCAAGGGTGGCAGGACAGGGCAGGGGGACTCCAGTAAAGCTTGCGGGGAACGGCTGGAGCCACCCTTTGTGTGTGGAGTCAAAGCTGCGCTCTGCGGCGGGGAGGTGTGGTCCCCAGCACACGTCCGGGCAGCGCCACCCTGTCGGAAGGAAGAAGCCCCCAGCTCTGGTGATACCAGGCTGCTCACCATCTCATGCTGGCCACAGACATTACCAGTGGTCAAAGTGGGACGGGCTGGGGTGGAGCTTGCCTTTGAGGCCCTAGGGTCACCCAGCGCAGGGATGCGGTGACAGTCGCCTGTCCCTCCCCGCTCCCCGAGTCTGCGGACGGACAAGCTCCAGACAGCCCCTCCCACCTCAGGCCCCAGAGCTGCCATGCCTCCTGGACGGGTGCTCACGTGGGCAGGCCCTGCACGCGGGACTCACCTCCGCCCCAGGGTGCCCAGCGACCATGCCTGTAGGGCTGCGAGTCTCTCGCCCCAAACTTCTTCTGGTCTCCGGGTCTCATTTCTGCGCCAGGGGAACCCCCAGAGCAGCTCTTCCCCGAGCCCCTGCCCCTTGGCTTCCCGATCCCTGGGCCCGCTCTCCCCCCGTCTCCAGAAGCCGTGTGCTCAGAGGCCTGTCCCTGTGGCTGGGTCACAGTGATTCCTGTCCTGACTTCTGTGCCCAGGAGCCCTGCCCGGGAGTAGGGCGTGGCGTCGGGGAAAGGCCCCCACGGGAGGAAGGTCTCAGCGTTTCTGAGGTGGTTTCCATTTTCACTTTCTTTTTAAGAAGGAGGGACTATGGGTTGAATTGTGTCCCCCAAAGGCAATCTCCAAGTCTTAAGCCCTGGGACCTGTGACTGTGGCCTCCTTTGGAAATAGGGTCTTTGTGGACGGGATCAGGTGCACTGAGGTGGTCCTAGAGCATGGTGGGCCCTAAACCCAGTTAGTCACAGACCCACGGGGACAAGACCGTGTGAAGACAGAGCAGAGCTTGGAGTGATGTGGCCACAAGCCCCATCAGGAGCCGAGGCCGCCAGGAGCTGGAAGGGGCGGGAAGGATCTCTCCCCATGCCCCGGGAGCGCGGCCCTACCGGCATTCTGAGGTCGGACTTCCAGCCACGGAGTGTGAGAGGAGGGACTTCTGTCATTTTAAGCCACCCCTAATACAGAGGCCCAAACACGCAAGTCCCAGCCTGTGGAGGACAAAGGACCCACAGCGCAGAGCAGGGCTCCGCGGTCTCAGCCCTGCAGCCCGAGTCTCCCTCTTGGTTCTCAGCCGCTGGGGACAGTTCCCGCTCCCGGCCTTTCTACGCGCTGGGGTCCTTGTTTTGTAAAGAGGAAGTATTTTCCCCGCAGAGTGACTCCCTCCTCCAACCCAAACACTGTCATGTTTCTGCTTTGAAACAGACACGTCTGCTGTGAGTAGAGGCGTGTTTAAATAAACACGTCCTCCTTGTCGGGGTAGAAAGAGGCAGATGGAGGGAAACGGCAAACAGAGCGTGGGGTCCCACGCTCGGGGACAGGGACGGCTGCCCCCACCCTGCCCACTGCTGCTTCCTCCTGTGTCGGTGCCACGGGACACGGCCATGGGCCGCTGCCGCTATGTCTTGCACCTGAGCTGGGACCCCGTCCCCAGCGGCCCCTCCGTCCTGTGTAGGTGGGGGTTCTTGGCTTAAGCGGCAGGAAGCTCACACTGAAGCGCTTCCCGGGGTGGGGGTGGGGGTAGACGTGTCCCTATCAGGAGGCTGGACCCAAGTGGGGACTGTTCCCACCGAACCCAGACACACTGCTCCCACCCTCCCCGGGAGCTGTCAGGTGAGTGGAGCTGGCTGCCCAGAGAGCCCCAGAGCTTCATTCCACCACATGGCTCCGGGGTCCCCCAAGGACCCCAGGGCTGCTGTGGGCCGAAGGGGCAGCTTTGCTCCCGGGGCACAGGGCTGGGGGCCGAGGAGATTGAGAGGGGCTGCTCCTGCTGAGGCAGGACGGGGATAGGGCAGGGCTCAGCAGTGCGAAGCTGGCCAGCTGGGCAGCCCAGGACATGGGCAGCCTGGGCAGGACCTCCCCACCCCAACCACATAGGGCCTGGCAAGGGGAGGGAGGGGACAGGCCAATGATGTCCCCAGGGGGGAGGCCAGGGCTGGGTGTGGGGCCACGGCGAGGGGGCGCGGAGGCGTGGGGCTGGCTCCTGCCACAACCAGCACTGACCGGCACAGAGCCTGCACCACCTCCCAGCAGCCGGGGGCCCAGGCAGCCACACACGCTTGTCCTGGCCTGCTCAGACTCACGGGCTGGCCAACAGGGTCCCCAGCAGATGGGAGGGGGCAACCCGAGGATGGCAAGGGGAGGGCAGCCTCCAGGCAGGAAGAGGCTATGGGGGTGCCCGCCAGGAGGGCAGCTGGACCTCGCTCCCAGCCCTCCCTGGCATCAGGGGCTCCCGTGGGGTCCCTGCCCCGTTTGTCTCCCCCAGGCCTGGTGTCCACAGTTCCTGCCCAGCCACCTGTGCATTTTGTTTGGCACAATCCCTTCGCTGCACTCTCTGTGGGGCCTGAACCCTGACATCCCTGCCCCCTGTGGCTGCTCTGCCCACCGGGAGCACCAAGGGCCTGGCTGGCCCAGGGCGGGCAGAGACCACGGCTCCCTGTCCGGTGTCCCCTCCTCTCAGGGCTCAGGCAGCTCCTCTCCTGACCTTGTATTTGGAAAGGACGTGGCACCCCACAGAGCTGCTGGTGTGCTTTTGGGTGTGTGCCAGGCCTGCCCGAGCCGCCCACACCAGCCTCGCGCCGCTGCTGCCCTCAGAGAGGGGCCCGTCCCGGGTCAGGACAGGTGTCTCCCGCCTGGGAAAGAGGGAAGCAAAACCCAGGGGGAAGTGGTTTGCCCCGAGATGGCCGGGTGAGTCCCGGGCGGGAAACGACAGACAGTACACGGGGAGCAGGAGATGGCCAAAGAGGCCTGGCTGGCAGCTGGTCCTGGTTCAGGAGCCACGGGGGCCTCTGGGGAGGGACACCGACCCTGCCCTCCCTGAGGCCAGAGAGCTGACACACTCGGAAGCCACCCAGGCCTCCCACCTGCGGCGCCAGGCCCAGCCCTCCCAGGACTCGGAGGTGGGGATTTGCGAGGCCAGGGAGGCTGTGGTGAGGTCTGGCACCACAGCGGGAGCGCATCTGCCCTGGCGCCTGGACGCAGTCTCAACTGTTGCCCCCACGCTGACAGCCTCACCCGGTCCCTGCCAGCCGCTGCAGAGCGCCCAGCCGCCAGGGCGGCCTCATGATCAGCAGAGAAGGCCAGGGGACAGCTCTCGCCGTCTGGCCTCACGTTGGCAGCTCGGGGGGCACAGCCCAGGGTGGGCCCTCCCGAGGGGGGCTGGCTGCCACACGGGGGTTGCCAACCCTCTGAGCCCTCAGGGTCTGGCGCTCTGTCTCCAGGCACAGACGAGGCCTGCAGCACACAGAGGAGGGGCTGTGGCGTGTCCCCAGAGCTCGGGCTGTCCCCTCACCCCGGGTCCCCCAGGGAGGCGGGAGGAGAAGCCGGGCAGCGAGGAGCTGGATGGGAATGCACGTGTGTTCACACGCGGCGGCACACGCATGGGCCCCGGGTGCAAGCATGGGGTGAAATCGTCTTCCTTTTTGGTGTGCTCGGTCACCACAACAGGCTTGGAAAGCAAATGTTTTTTGTCCCCATGGTGCAGAAGAGGAAGCTGAGTTGAGAGGAGTGAAGTGACCACACAAAGTTGTCCAGCTAGTCAGGCGGGGCTCGCCTGAGTGACTCCAGGTCAGGTGCCCCAGGGCGGGGGAGCCCCTGGCAGAAGGCCACCAATGTCAATCAGCTAAACTCCGGGCAGAGGTAACCTGGGTGGTGACAATGGAGGGAGGTGGCCACAGGAGGGAGGTGACCACAGGAGGGAGGTGGCCACAAGGGGAGAGGTGGCCACAGGGAAGAGGTGGCCACAGGGGGAGAGATGACCACAGGGGGAGGTGGCCACAGAGGGGAGGTGGCCACAGGGGGGCGGTGGCCACAGGGGGGAGGTGACCACAGGGGGGAGGTGGCCACAGGGGGAGAGGTGACAACAGGGGGGAGGTGACCACAGAGGGGAGGTGACCATGGGGGTGGTGACCACGGTGGGGAAGTGACCACAAGAGAGAGGTGACCGTGGGTAGGCGACCACAGGGAGTGGTGACTTGGAGGTAGTGACATCCATCTGCAGAGCAGGAGGAGGGAGCACCCCTGTGGGAAGAGGGGCAGGGGAGAGTGCCCATCCTGTGCCCGTCCTGCAGGGAAGGCCCCGTGTGCTGTGCTCCTGGGTAGGGGCCGGCTGGCTGCTATGTCCAGGTCCTCAGTGCCTGGCCCCTCCACCAGCTGACCAGGAGTCCGGCCCTCAGCCCCCTGCCAGGCCCAGTGGCCAGGCCACCTGTGGTTCCAGGGTGTCCCAGGCTCACTGTGACCCGTGACCTGCACCAGCCACCAGCCAGGCGGGGTGGTGCCTAGAGTCGAGATGCCCTGTGACGCGGAGAGCGGGCACCTGCGGACGCAGCCGGGGGTGGGCGGGGCGTGCCTGTGTGTGCACGTGTGTGGTGCCCGGTCTGAGGCCTGTTGTCACGGGGAAATGCAACACGGCACAGCAGTGCGGACTGTCTTGGAGGAGGCTGGCCGGGGACTCGCTCACAGCCCGAGGAGGCTGAGGGGTGAGGACCGGAGGCCGCCCAGAGACCAGATCATGCAGATTTTTCTCTTTCCTGGGCCAGTGGAATTCCAAGCATCCAGGCAGAAGAAAATGAAAGTTTACTGCAAACTGGGTTCTCTACAGCCTTGGTTTATTGCTAAATATTAGTATACAAGGACCCGCTTCTAAGAGGCCCTGCGGGAGCTGGGGCCCCATCCCTCTCACAGGCTCTAGCGGTGGTGCCGAGGCGGCCGCCGCGGGGAGCGTGCACGTGTCCGGCCGGGCTCCTGTGAAGCCCACTGCGTGGCCGAGGGGCAGGGACCGTGTCCTGTGTCAGCAGAAGCTCTGGCCTCCCCATGCAGGGGGCTGGAGTTGGGTGAAGGAAGGAGGGGTGGGGGGGCGCCTCTCAGGGCCCATCTCTAAGCGACCGTCCAGCATCAGCATCACAGATGGCCTCCTCCCTCGCCTTGACTGCACTCTGCTCGGGCCGCCTGAGAGCCCAGCACCCGGGCCAACCCAGGTGTCACGTCCTCACTCAAGCAAGGGCTGTTGTGGCTTTGGGGAGTTGTGACCAGCTCCGGACCTGCTCTGCGTCTCCCTGGAGCTCCGTAGCTGGGCCTTCCCTGCGTCCCTGGGTATAAACCAGGCCCTAGAAGCAGGGTGGGGCGCAGCGTGGGTCAGGTCAGGTCGCAGGAGCTGGGACGGAGGGGCCCTGCAGAATGGGCATGTTCAAAGGACCGAGGCGTGCAGGCGGTGGTGGCAGGGCTACGCCAGGCCAGCCCTTCCGAGCCGCGCTGGAGGCTGGGGCTGCTCACAGAGCTTGGGCAGGTCCCACACACCAAGCAGGGCATGCGAGGACGCCCTCCCTGCAGCGGGCCTCCCAGGTCTGGCTCTTCCTCCTCTGGTGGCCTCAGGAGGTCGGAATAAATTCTGTGGCAGAAATAGTCACAGGAGAGTGGTGGGCTTCCCCGCCCAGGCCCTTCTCACAGTTTTCACAGTGCTCAACTCCACGTCAAAGCCTGTGGTCTGCACAGTTCACTTTGGGAGCAGCGGGCTATGCTGGGTGCTGGTTGCCATGGTTACCCTGGGCAGCATGCCCAGCACCAGCCTTGGCAGAGGGGCAGAGCCTCAAGGCCGTCCTCTGGGGTCCTGGATCCAGCCATGCCTGAAGCTGTTCTCTGGGTGATGCCATGAAATCAACAAATTCCCTTTTCACTCAGGTTCATTTGAATGGGTGTCCCAAATTGCCAGGGAGGGGGGCACAGAGCAGTCACAAGAATTTAAACTGAAACGTCTTCTGCTGCCTGCCATTGCTAACAGGACTGCCCTGCTCCCAGAGTGGGCTGTGAGGCCAAATGAATCCTGTTCCCAATGAATGGGGGACTTCCTCAGCCTCCCCAGCTGGCTGGCGCTGGGTCCTCTCGAGGCCCTCCCTCCCGGGCCAGGAAGGCCTTCCTGCTCTGCGGAGGCTGCTGCCTGCCCCCGCCCCCCATGCGGGGCTGCTTGGGCAGGGATCAGAGAGATACCCCAGGCCCGATAATTCACTGTTGGCTGCAGGGAAACCAGTTTCCGCACAGGTTGTTCTAGCTCACTCTGCCTCAGTGCTTCCCTTCCTATCTCTCTTCTTTCTCCACCCTCTGTATTTACCAGGCTAAAAATAAACTCCTTTAGACACAGACAAATGTACACGTACTAATTGTCATTATTTTTCTTAAAATTATGCAAGTCATGTGTGCTGCGGAGAAAGCAGAAAGCCCAGCGCCCCTGTGTTCTCCGGACAGCACCGATGGCCTCCAGCCTGGGCGGACACAGACTGTTTCATTTTGGCCGACAGTGGCCTCAGCTGTGCTCCGTCACACTCCCCTCCCTGTCCCTTACAACTTCTGGGGCAGAGTCCACTGACTTCTGCTCACTTTCAGTTGTCACGTGCAGCCCAGTCCAGTTTAAAGCTGTCACTCGTAGCCCATGCAGTGCGTGGATGGTTCGCGCTGGGGGAGGCCAGCCACCATGTTCTGAGGACCCTCAAGCAGCCCTGCGGAGACGCCCAGAAGGTGGGGAACTGAGGCCTCCCGCCAACAGCCCCAGCCAGCAGCCACGTGAGCGGGTGTCCTTGGACACAGGCCCTCTGGCCCAGTGTCACCTGCCGACGATGATCCCCGGCTGACGTCTTGGCGGCATCACGGTAGGCCCTGAGCCAGAGCCACCAAGACTGTAAGGCAATAAAGGTTTGTTGTTTTAAACTGCTGAGATTTGGGGCAAGTTGATCCACGGCAATAGATCACACACACTATGTATATGTATACATGTTCTGTATGATACATCTTTAAATAGGATTTTCTTCCCAGAGATGGGATCTTACTGAACATTCTTCAAAACTGACTGATTTAGAAGCACCCAGCTGTCCAGCCTTGCCGTGGAGGGGGAATTCCCTCCCGTGGAGGCCCTGCATTCCCAGTGGGAATGGTGGTGAGGCTGGGACGTGTGGCCCGTCATGGCCAACGAGCCTCGAGCAGAGGTGACATGCAGGTCTCCTTGCCCAGCTACTCAAAGGCTGCATGCCCCCTCCACGTGCTCCTCCCCCACCTGGGACACTGCAGGCCACGTCTGCGATGGCAACATCACAAGATGGGAGCACCTGGGTCCCCGAGTGACCCCGTGGAGGAGCCCCCTGCCGATCGACGCCCTGCTTTGCAATGGAGAGCATGCATTGCAGGAGCGCTCGGCTGTGGGATTTTGGAGGTCTGTTACTGCATCGCGGCCCAGCCCATCCTGACTCATCCATGGCAGACGACAGTAATGGCAGCTGACGTGGGCTGGCCCTAGGGCCTGCGCAGGAGAAGGTCCTTCTGGAAGTGCAGGCGGAAGCACTTCCCAGGAGGGGCTCTCTAACAAGCAACGGCGAAGCTTCGTTGGGGAAGCTGCCTGACCACTGAACGCTTCCATCCCTGCCTGGAGCCTGTGTGGGGTGCGGGAGGGTGTGTGCCCTGGATACTATGAGTCCAGGCAGTCACCAAGGCGTCACTGGAGCCCTCACGAGCGCATCTGCCACCCCAGGAGCTCGTCTTACGTGTTCCGCAGAGGACGTGCTTTCCTCTCCCCAGTTTCCGGTGGAGGGAACCCAAGGCGGTTAATGTAGACCTTGAACCTGGACTTTTGCCCTATACGCCACCACCAGGATGCCACAGGTCCCCTGGGTGACAGGGACGGCAGGGGGAGGACGCCGCGTTTGCTTCAGGAGCTGGCCACAGGGAGCACTGTCCAGCTGGGGGCCGGCTGTCCGAGACAGTCCCTCCAGACCCAAATTAAACGTTAGGCTCCTGCCCGAGAAGTTCTCCCATGGCTCCAGGAGCCCCAGCCCGGCTGGTGTCTTCTCGCCCTGCTGACCTCTCCACCTCCCCCACAGCTCTGTCCTGCAGTCCAAGGCTGTCTAGACAGACAGGCCACTCCCTAGTTCCTGGCTCCCTAGAGCTCAGCCAGGAGGGAGCAAAGGCAGAGGAGCCCAGCAGGGGAGAGGCGAAGGCAGGGGTGTGAGGGTCGGTTTCACATGTGGTCTTGGCGAGGCCGTTGTACCTGATTATCCAACCAAATGCTCATCCCGGTGTCCTGGGAAGGTATTTTGCAGAAGGTGCGAACATCTACTGTCAGCTGACCACAAGGAAAGGGGAAGGTCCTCGATTGTTCTGGGTGGGCCTCGCCCGATCAGTTGAAGGCCCTAAGCGCAAAAGCCAGGGTTTGACTGAGAAGCAACAGTTGTGCCTCAAGACTGTGACATCCGCTCCTGCCTCAGTGTCCAGCCTGCTGCCTGCCCCATGGATTTTGGCCTTGCCAGCCCCGCTGTCGGGTGAGCCAATTCCTTAAACTCTCTCTCTCTCCTACAGGTGCCCAGGTGGGAATGTCCGACTGGTTATGCCTCCCTGGAGGACCTGACTGCGGGTGGGGCCAAGGGCTCCCCATCTCCAGGGCCTGCCCACCAGGGGGCTGTCAGGATCCAAGGTTGGCACCTCCTCCTCCTGTCCCCAGGTCTGGGGCACAGCTCCCTCCTGTGCTGTCCCCAGGGCCCCCATCCCTCCTGGTGTCCTCAGCCTGCCGCCTGCTCCCAGGAATGGGCCTTTGTTAAATGCTCCTTAAGTGATTCAGTTTGGATGCAGCTTCCACTTCCTGCCAGGTCCCTGCCTGCTGCCTGGCACTCACCCTCCCCGCGGCCAACTGCCACCGGGACTTCCCGAGCCTTTGCCGCCGAAGAAGTCTGGAAGCCACTGTCCTCCTCCCTCAGCTCCGTCCTAACAGCATCGGGGACGGGTGAGAAGTTCCAATGAGGAAAATGCCATCAGGGCCCCCAAGCCCTGGTTTGCTTTCTTGTTGGCAATGGTCGTCCTCAGGCAGTCACCATTCACAGGAGCAGTGTGCTAGGAAGCAGGGAGGGCAGGCAGGGAGCAGCCCGCCCCGCGCCCTGGGGACAAGGCTCCGTTCTTCTGACTGACAAAGCCCATGCTCTGGGGAGCTCCGAGGAGGAGGAATTTGCTCCTCTTGCCTCGATCTGTGTCCCCCAGGAAGCCTGGCGCCCCTTCCCGGCAGGGATCCCAGAACGCCCAGCCTCCTCCACACCTGTGCAGTTGCTATGGAGACCGCTGGCACGGCAGGGTCGGTTGTGGTAACCGGGACGTGGTGGCCCTTCCCTGGAGGGCCAGGAGGGTGGGCGCGGTGGGCACTGGCACCCAGGGCTGTGTCCTGCAGAGGTGGGCCCTGACCTGTTTCCTTGTTGGATATTTTGGTCATCATGAATTTTGCATTAATTTTGATTTTTAAACTACCGAAATAGTATTGATCTTGGTTAGTGAGTTTTTATCGCCCACCCCCACCTTCAATATCGCCCCAAGACAAGTGCCTGGTCCTTCCTGTGCTCTGGGACAAAGTGACAAGGCGGGAGCAGGTCTGCAGGGGGGTCCAGCCCGGCACTGCCAGAGCCCGTGGGTGGCGTCCCTGACTTTTGCCTGGAGATGGGGAGCAGGGAGGGAGGAGCCTCCAGGAGCGGCAGGATCTGTGGTCGCCAGGCCAGGGCCAGGTCCCGAAGGGACTGACCTGAGAGCGCAGGTGGCGGGGGGTCCCCCTCCCTCCCAGAACCCAGTGCCAGCACTTGGCAGCCGACGGGCGCCCCAAGCACTCATAGCCAGGAGGGGCTGCCCCACCCAGGCCCTGACCCTGGTCGGCAGCAGCGCAGGTCTCCTTGTCCCACGGCAGGCAGCGCCTGGGGCTGGCGGCTTCAGAAGCGGGACAGGCCTGGGGGCCGGGCGTGTGGGCAGTGTGGCTGCAGCCACCACAGCGCTCCCGGCGTGTCCCCAGCAGCTGGGCCAGGCCAGACCCCCCAGGTCAGGAAAGCCCCTTTGGCTTCGCGACTTCCTCCCCAGCTGTCAGCGGCACAAGCGCAGGTCGGTGCCTGCCAGCCTCAGCACTAGGGTCTTCTGGAACCACACATTGGGGCAGCAGCCCAAACAGCTGGTTTGGGACCTGCTCTGAGAACAGTGGATCCCAGGTGTGCCCGGGACACCCCGCCTGCTCCCCGGCCTGTTTTTCCCATTTTGCGGGTGAACGAGGGAGACGTCGGGTGCTCCACCAGGTGCCGGGGGAGGGGCCCCGTCTCCTCACTCCCCGTGGGCGTGACGGTGGGGCTCGGGGGGTCAGTGACTTGCCCATGGTCACCTCGAGTGCCAGGACGAGAGGCAGCCCCCACGGCCCGTCTCCAGCCTCTGCATTTGGAGCCGACTGTCCCCATGTCACGAGCTCCACTCCTCTGGGAACTGAAGCAGCAGAGGGGAGGGCGCGACGGAGCCGCTGGGCTTTGGCCCCATTTCCTGTCTTTTCCTCCTGTCCCCTGACCTGACCTGATGTGTCCTCAGCGGCTGGGTGGTGGGACTCTTGCCTGCGTCCGGGGTGGGCGGGTGAGGTGTGGGGGACATGGCAGCCAGCCAGCAGCCTGGGAGCCGCTGTCGTCCCCTGGAGCCCTGCCTGTCCTACTGCTGTCTGGGCTCAGGTGGCCCAAAGGATCCCCTCCCCTGCCTGCCAGATGTGGCCCAGGTGGGCCAGGTGGGCTCTGCAAGAATCCCCCGCCCTCTGAGCCCCTCTAAGCCCAGAAAGCCCTGCCAGGGCCCCAGAGAACTAGGCACCGCCAGGAGAGCCTGTGTGGGAGTGGACAAGCACGTGCCCACATACGTCAGGACACCACAGCAGGGACACACACACTAGGGACACCCACACCAGGGACAGACACACACTAGGGACACACACACCAAGGACACCCCACACCAAGACACACACACTAGGGACACCCACACCAAGACACACACTAGGGACACCCCACACTAGGGACACATACACCAGGGACACTCCACACCAGGGAAACACACACTAGGGACACCCCACACCAAGACATACACTAGGGACACCCCACACCAAGACACACTCTAGGGACACCCCACACTAGGGACATGCACACTAGGGACACACACACCAGGGACACACACACTGGGGACACCCACACCAAGACACACACTAGGGATACCCCACACCAAGATACCCACTAGAGACACCCCACACCAAGACACACACACTAAGGACACCCCCACCAAGACATATACACCAGGGACACACATACCAAGGACACCCCCACCAAGACACACACACCAGGGACACCCCACACCAGGGACACCGCACACCAGGGACACCCCACACCAGGACGCACACAACCACACACAGAAATACACCCACACTCCACACACACCCCACATAGACACACTCACATGATCACACACAGACACAGTCGTATCACACAACATGCCACACACTCACACACCTTCACTCACACATCAGCCCACACCTGTCCTGCACACAATGACAAGTCACTCACACACACCCTCACCCACGACACGCACGGTCCCACCCACCAGCCACCTCCCCCAAATCACACGCGCACAGACACCCACGTCCTCACGCGCTCACACCCACACCCCCATCTGCGCCTTCCTCCTTACTGACCAGCACGGAGCTGCCACGTGGTCTCGCCTCGGCCACGGCTGTCTCTGGATGTCAGTGACAGCCAGAGGCCCTGGCCAGTGTGCACAGACCTGCCGTCCTGCCCGGCGGAGCTCTCCGGAGGTGGCAGTCCAGCGTCCGACCCTTCCCCGACGGGCCCCCTCCTGGGGCAGTCAGGTCGGTGGGCAGGGAGAGCTGGCCGGGCCACTCTGGCACCACTACAGTCCGGGGAAGGGCCCTGGTATCCCCGCTGAGGCCCAGAGAGGCCGAGTGCTTGCCCCAGGCCACACAGCACAGGAAGACCCAGGCACAGTTCTGACACCTGCCTAGCCCCTTCCTGGACACACGGGACAGGGCTCTGTGTCTGAACAGCCCAGGGCTTGGGTCCGCCTTTCTCCCTCCCTTGTTTCTTCCTCCACGGGAGCTGGTCTTGCCTCTTTCCCAGCCCCCTCTTCCCTGTGACTCAGACCCCCGGTCACTGGCCGTTTCTTGCATCTGCAGCCTCAAGTGGGGTGCAGGGCCGGGGTGCGCCCCTCCTGGACCTGGTTCCTGCTCTGTTGAACAGAGGCCGCCGTGGGAACGGGCTAGCACAAGTGAACACCCAGCACCTTCTGCTCCGTGGCTGACAGTCAACAGATGCCACGTGGATACCGAGCCCTCGGTCCATGCGATACACGCCACATGGGGACACGGTCA
This sequence comes from Lepilemur ruficaudatus, assembly GCA_963574885.1. NCBI lineage: Eukaryota > Metazoa > Chordata > Mammalia > Primates > Lepilemuridae > Lepilemur > Lepilemur ruficaudatus. The sequence continues at coordinate 42,566 of CAUYRT010014729.1, forward strand.
GAGAGGCACTTAGTAAAGATGGTGCTGGGATCCACCCTGAACACAGATCAGAGGGACGCAGAGCACTGGAGAGTCAGGCCCGGGGGCTCTGCCCTCATATCCACTAAGGAACCAGGGGAGGTAACGCCGGGCCACAGGGAGGTGCCAGTTGGGTAACTTCCTCCACCACCCCTGCCGCGACCCCTCTTTGTGTCCCTCTGTGAGCCCCAACGCACTTGCACAGAGCACCCGTTGTGGTGTTTCAAGTGCCTTCGTTCACGCTGGGTTGGTTAGAATGCCCATGGCTGCAAGTGGCAGAATATCTGACTCCAAGTGACTCAATTCCCAAGCCTAGGGTGACAGCTTCCAGGGTTGGTTGCCTCAGCAGGACAGGGATGGGCTCTGGGGCACGTCTCAGCAATACTCAGCAAGTCTCAGCAATTCAGTTGGTTTTCCCTACCGGTCCCAGAATGGCTGCCAGGGCTCCGAGTATCACATCCTCGCACAACAGAAAGGAAAGAGGACTGTCTCCTTGAGTACCACTGTTTTTATCAGGGAACGAGACCATTCCCAGACACACCCAGCTGATTCCCTCTGAGTCTTGGCCAAAACAGAATCCTGTGCCCATCCCTTCCGTGGTCACTGCCAAAGGGACATGGGATCGTCGTGGCTGGCCTAGACTGGTCAGGGATCAGACTCTGGCACTGGCTACACTGCCAACACCACCCCCCTCCGATATGTGGACAAAGCAGGGCACTGACTGCAAGGAGGAAGGGGGAAGGTTGCCCAGCCTGGCCCAGCCCCTGGCACGTGGCCTGGCTGCTCCCGTGGACCCGCCCCTCCACCCTGCCGCGCTTGTGAGACCCTCGCCCCACCGAGGCGTGGTCTTGACACCGAACGCACTGTTTTGTCCAGGACATCAGAATCCCGTCCCTGCGCAGCCACAGTGGGCCAGGTTGTTAGGTCTCCGTTGCAAATGCAGGAACCGAGGCCGGAGACCATAAGCCTTCCCTGGGCGCCCGCAGGCGCTGCCTGGCCTCACCTCCCGGCCCTCTGGCGGGTGGGCTCCATGTGGGTGGGCGCCGGACCCGGCTGGCAGAGGGACGGGCCCGGGAGCCCCAGACAGCAAGGGCGAGGCCCTGACTCTTGCCTCCAATGAGAACCGTGCTGTGGGGATTTGTCAGTCGCGGGGGTCACAGGAGGGACAAAAGGAGTGTAACCCAGACGCCTCCCCGACAGGCTCAGGCTCACACATCGGGGTGTGCTCTCTGGAAACAAAGCCCTTGCGACATGTGCCCCTGGAGGAGCCAGGACGACATCACCGTGGAAACAGCTGCCAGGTGCCCCTGCATCCTGCTCCCTCCCCACCTCCCCACTCCCAGCCCCTGAAGGCGCCCCGTCCCTGGGGGTAACACTGTCCGGGCATCTGCCTACAGAAGCAGCTGCCCCGGCCCTAGGCAGGGCCCCGTCGCCCGTCAATGCTCAGTGGCCACCAGGCTCGGCTCTCTGGGGGGTCCTGACTGTCCAGATCTCTGCAGTGGCCTCATCTGTTATCACACAGCTCGTCTGAGTTTCTTGGTGATGCCTGCTTGCTTTGCTCACTGGTCCACGACACGGGCCATGTCTGGGGACGCATGGCTGGGTGAGACGAGCCTTGGGGTACAGGAGAGTATGGGGCGCAGCACGGGCTGCCAGGCGAGGTGGCAGAAGAGGATGGAACTGGGTCTAGAGCGAGCCAGGCTTTTTGGGCTCCCTGGAGGAGGTGCCACTGGTGATGTGATCCGGAAGAGAGTGCCGCTTAGGGGACTGGGGGTGGGGCAGGGACGGGCGGCCAGGGTCCCCTGACCCAAAGACCTCGGGGTGGATGTGGCGTCCGTGAAGTCTCGCTGCTGTGTGAGGAAAGCATCTGCTTATCCGGTCACCATCAGAGAAACAGGTATTTCAAACTGGCCTTAAGCCCAGTGCGGAGCTACCTGCAATTACTTTACCCACCTCGGCATGCCCAGTCCAAAAGGACCTGGCAGCCAGGGGGGCTTCCTGAGCTCTGTCCGGGTGGGCTGTCTCCCTGCCGCATGGGGTGGCAGGAATGAACGAGGCAGACCGCGTGGGCGGGAGCGGTGTGGGCTCGCGTGGGAGTGACGGGCACTCACAGCAACCTCACGGGGGCCGCCCGCAGGGAATCTGCTCTTCCAAGCAGAGCCTTGCAAGGCCAGTCAGGTTCAGTTTTGTGCCTTGAGCCCAGCGTGACAGGGACACAAAGGCCCGACCACACGGACCCCTCCCTCCCTCCCTCCACGGCCTATTTCTCAGAGCTTTCACTGCCTGCGTCACCGTCACCACTCGCTGTTGGGGACTTAATAATGCTGAGCGGCTCCCGGGGCGGGGGAGGTGTGCTCGGTGGGGAGGGCGGCCTCTCACACTCCGTGGGGGTGACTGTCACCCTCTGTCCCAGGGAGGCTCGGGAGGCGCAGGGCAGCAGCTGTACACCTGCTGCACCAGTGAGCTGAGACGCACCTGCCCGGCGCAGCCCCAAGTGCAGTGGCCTCGGCCGCCCGGACGGGCAAAGCCTTGTATGTCGTACGGGGCTAGGGCTGGTGTGGCCTTGCGCCCCATGCCCAGGGACCCCGTTTGCCTGCAGGGCCTTTTTTCTGGGCCAGCTGTTGCATCTCCTTTCTTTGGGTGCTCAGAGAATCAAGGCCACCAAACTGGGCCTGACCCGCCAGAGGTGCTGGGTCCTCGGCAGGGAAGTGAGGCGTACGTCGGCATAAACCCCACGACAGCGCACGCTCCGGTTACACCCCTCGCTCCCGCCTCTCTCCACTCTGCGACCCCCTCCCCCGTCCCGGCACCTTCCCCCGTGGGTGGCGCCGCAGCGGCCACAGGCACTCGGCGCTCTGTGTGGCCTGTGGCCACACGCCTGCAGGGTCAGAGGTCGTGTCTGGACAGGAGCACGCCCCGGTCAGGGAGCGCAGGGCTTGGGGCAGAGCCGGCTCCCCTGATGGCCACGCTGCCGGCCCTGCTGGGGGAATGAGAACAGCAGAGCGGAACACCGGGCAGGGGCTTCCCTGCATTTGATCAGCCTAAAAATAGCACGCACCACAATGTCAATAAAGAGCATTTCTATCAATAATTAAAACAAATGTTGGTCAACAACATGAGTGATAGAGCGGGAGCGTCAGGGAAACTTCTGGAAGGATGGAAGGAAAATGAGAGGAGGGGTTGGGTGTCTCCAGGAAGCTGGAGGCAAGAGAGGGGCAGGAGCTTGTCCCAGGCTTTGGAGGAGGCAGCTCCTGTGGTCCCCGGTCCCCCTGGGCCCAAGGCGGGGGACGCCAGCCCCTGCCTCTCAGACAGCGGCGAACATAAGCCCACGCTCAGTCCCACCGGGGCCTCTTCCTGGCTGCAGAGAAGCCCCTTAACTCCCGCCAGTGAGCTGTCGGCGGGGGCCTTTCTGGGAGGCTGGGAGCTCCTGTCCTCCCCTTCGCCATGGGCACCCCAAGGGGTTCCCCAATGGGCCGCAGGGCTGGGGGTCGGGGAACAGAGCCACCTCCATACTCATCCTTCTGGCCAGGATGTCCTGTGGTCTCCAATGACCGTCAGGACCTCTGAGGGCTGAGGGCCGTGCAGATGACGCAGCTCTGCCTCCACAGGCCCGGCTCCAGGAGAGCAGAGGCAGGTCCCAGTGACAAGCAGACGTCTGTAAAGGGTTGGGCTTTGGTGCTCGACAGCTCAGAAACCAACCAGCAGGCACAAACGCCACCAGGGATGTTCTAAAATTGCTGTGAGCTGGAGCGTAGGGGTGCTCCTGGGCAGGGTCCCCTGACCTGTGTGCCCACACACCTGCCGTGCCTGGCTAGGCCCTGACACCAGAGCAGAAACCCCCAGGCAGAAGAACGGGCAGGACCAAAACCAAAACACACAGGCAAGCATGCCACTCCTGCCCCCACCCAGCAAGTCCAGACGCTGCGGGGGGCACAGTCCCAGGGCACTGCGTGGCGGCACCCAGGCTGCCAGGCGCCCTGGGGAAGCCCCCAGCGGGTAGCCTCTGGCTGAGCCTCTGGGGGTCTCACTCCGCAGGGTGGGGGGGACGCCAGCTGTCACCAGCCCTGGTCCTCAAGAGAGTAGGGGGAGAAGGGCTGCTGTCCTTGGGTGGACAGTGGCCCCCCAGCCCTGGCAGGGCCCCCTCCCCTGTGCGCCTTAGCTCTGCTCAGAACGCCCATTGTCTCCGAGCTGTGCGGCCCTTTGGCAGAACAAACGCTCCCTGCAGCCCAGCGGCTCTGCTGCTCAGCTGCACCCCACAGACACGGGGACATCCCTGTGCCGGAAACAGCAGCAGCCCCCGGCAGCTCTGCTCCTCACAGCCCGGCTGGAAGCCCCAAAATGCCTGTATAGGGGGCACAGACCTGGGCAGGGAGGACCCATGCCCCCTGACCTCACACTCAGGCCTGACCAGCAGGCGTGCCGGGAACACATGGGGAGCCCTGTTGATCCTGTTGACGTGAGATCCAAACCCCGCAGGAGGCCACGGGGCAGCTGGAAATTGGGGTGCAGCCTGCTGGTCACACAGGGGGCTACGAACCACGAAGCAAACCTGTCTGCACAGACCAGGGCCCTCAGCTTCCCCAAAGCTTGTGGAGGGGCAGCTGCCCGGCCCCACGCAAGGCCTGTGAAATGCAGCATGGAAGGGCCCCGAGTTGGCGCACACCAGCGTCCCGGACACCCAGGACCACCGTGGGACTGCCCAGCCCCAGAGGCCTCAGGGGAGGCTCCCGGCCAAGACCCCACCGTACAGATGGGAAGACACGGGCTGAGTCGCAGGGAGTGGGCACATCACCACACATGGCAGGGCCAGTCCCCCTCACTAAGGGACACGCCTGCACACACGTGCACACACACGCAGAAGTGAACCAAGAGCGCGGCGCTCTCAGAGATGTCGGCCGAGTCCTGGGTGACTTGCTCTCCCGCAGGCGGGAGGCTGCTGGCTCCTCCAGATGGACCGTCCCTGTGCACCCCGAGAAGGCCGCTGGGCGCTGCCTGTTCTCTACAGCCAAGGCCGACACCGTGGGTGAGGGTCCTGCTCTCCTCACCCCCCCCCAACCCCACGAGGCCACTGGCAGCCCTCCCCTCTGTCCTTCCCAGCCTTGTCGAGGGAGGTGGGCCAGTCCCCTCGCACCTGCGGCTCCTGGGGACGCATACATGGTGTTTCAAAGGAGACAGCTCCTCTGTGTTCTCTGTCCCGGCCAGGTGGGGACAGAGTCTCCAGGGTCCCCGGGGTCTTAATCACAAGAGGGAGACTCCTCCAGGCTGCTTCAGAGACCCCTGGGTAGAGCCCCCGGCCCGGCGAGCACAGGCCGTATGTGTTTTATAAGTGGGGGGTGTTGTAGCTGCCCGGGGCGGGAGGGCCCCTGTGTGATGGGGAAGTGCCAGAGCGCACTCCGCTCACCTTCACTCTGGGGACACTTTGCTGCCAGCCCAGCACCCTGGCTCTCCGGCCAAGGGGAAGATCGGCGCTTCTAAAAGAGACGGAGCAAATTCTCAATGTCCTGGGGGATTCACGCCACCAGTGGGGCAGCATCCAACTCTGTTCTCTTCAGAACTGGGCATGACCCGTCTTGCACCGAGGCGGAGCCAGGTCCCCATCCCGTCCCATCCGGGGCAGGCCTGGGTATTCCTCAGTCCCAGCTGGACAGGGACGAGGGGCTGCTAGAGAAACGGCCTGGACCTCCCGATGAGCGCAGAGCCGGGGCCCGTGATGGGCGGTGTGCGGGGTGCCGGTCCAGCTGCAGTGGCTGCGTGGGAGCCAGCACTCCTGTGGGGACCGGGCAGAAAGCACCTTTTGCTTCTTTTGTAATGAGAAGAGGGGAGGACACAGGGGAAGCCCAGCTGAGTGGGAGGAGTGGGTTCCTTGGGAGAAGTGGCTGGACCTCCGTCCACACGGGCGCCGCCCCCGCCTGCCGGGCATTGCAGGGACAGGACTCCGGCCACTCTAGGCTGTGTGTACGTTATCTGTCCCCAGCCCCAGGGCCCCTGCTCCTGCAGCAGCTACTCACGCAGTTGGCCTCAGGCCATTCCAGGGGACCGGGCGGACTCCCCGAGGGGATTTCGGGGGGGGGGTCAGAGCTGTAACAACCCACCCTGGGGATGGTAGTGGGGTCGGGTGGGTGCTGAGCCTCCAGCCAGGCCCCTGGTCTTCCCTGCCCCCCCACCTCCGGCAGGTGCAGACTTGGACGTTTCTAATCAGGTTTGTCTGGGCAGGAGGGGGGCGCCCGCACAGGCAGGGCACCGCTCTATCCAGAGACGGACCTGCAACTCCAGCTCCATTTCAGCAAGACCGGCCTCGGGGACCCGGCCTGGTCCTCAGCCCCCTGCTTTAAGCTGAGTTCTCACGAGCCCTCAACTACACTGCAGACCGCTGCAAGCACTTGGCGCATGGTTTATTGGCTCCTGTAGCTGCCCAGCAGGGGAAATGCTGCCATCCCCTCTGCAAGGTCCACGGCCTGCCCAGTCCACAGCCACAGCCTGGAGGGGCTGGGGGCTCCCAGCTGGGCCCAATACCCCCACCCAGCTCCACAGCCTCAGCTGCCAGAGCAAGTTTCCAGACTGTTCCTACCGCTGCTCAAGAAGACTGCCGAGACTCGAAACCCCCCTCCCCTGGCCTCCTCCCCACCCTGGACCCTGGCCTGGTCACCTTGAGGCTTCCAGAAAGTTCAGAGCTAGTCTGCTCCAACGTAGAAGGGGCTTTATAGACCAAGGGGACAAGGGAAGAAAAGCTACACCCCAGGACCCCGGGGTCTGAAATTGGGTCCCAAACGCTCACCCCGTGGTTTGTCCTGGGCATGCTTCCTTGGGGGGGGGTCACAGGACAAACCAGACCGGGCCTGGGCTGGCTGCGTGGGGCCAAGAGAGACGCGCACCCCCTCAGGCAGCAGCTACCACCGCCCAGCGCACATCGCTGCTTCCTCGGCAGCCTCTGCCAGACAGAGCAGGTAATGGGGACTCCAGACGCCCCCCCCCCAGCTGGCCTTAACTCAGTTTCCAAAGAGAAACCCGCAGGATTGGGGGTCCTCAGTCTCTCTCCCTGGGGAAACTGAGTCACTAGCCCACGAGGGCTGGAGGTAGAGGCCTCAGCAGACCCTCCCCTGTGAACACCAGGAGGCAGGGAGCAGCGGGGTGCTGGGGCTGAGAGCTGCGATGCTATTGTCCATTCCCATGGCGACGCGGCTGCTACCACTCAGCCCTGGGTTGTCGGGTCCTTTGAGAGTCCTCATCCTTGCAGCCTTCCCTCCCCCCCAGCCGCTGGGCTGTTGCCGTCACCTGCCTGTGGCGAAGCTCTCTACTGCCCCCACCAGCATCCCACTCCTGTCACCCCCCGGCCAACATTGCTCTCCGACCCCCAGTCTGCGTGGTCGACACCCCAGTGGAGATGCAACCCAGGCCAGCCACTCAAAGCCAGCCCACCGAGGGGCTGACTCAGGACCAGAAGCCTAGTTCCATCCTAGAGGACACAGTGATGGGTCCAGGGGTTGACAACCAGGGTCCCATGCTGGTCCAGAGGGAGACCTGCACCCGTGTGGCTACTGCCCCAAAGAGACGCGGTTCTGGAGTTAAACCCGGAGGCGGTCAGGCCAGATGGTCTGGGGGCCATGGTGGGATAATGCCTTCTAGAAGGTGTGTCCTCATGGAGGAGAGCAGAGCCCAGTCCTGAGGGAAGCATTTGATCTCCTGGATACAGCCATGCCTGAAGCAGCCCCTGCACTTCCAATGCCGTGAGCCGACACACAGCCTCTTCCTGTGTAAGCCAGTTCGAGTTCTGTTGTGTTTAAGAAAGGTACGTGGTCTACTCTGGCCTCATCGCTTCCAGTCCGACACACGTGCACGGCAACCCCTCACCTAGCCTCGCTGGGACACCCCACTTCTAAATCTCATCGTTCCACATTGCGTATAGCTGGGCACCCTCCCCGCCTGAACACCACCCTCTGTCCAGCTTCCCAAGAGGGCTTTCCAGCCCCGAGCACCACAGTGTGTCCAAACGACCTCTGGCTCCAGCCCTGACCCTCTGCAGATAGGACTGTGGCCTACTCCCCCCCAGGCAGCTCACGGCCCCTCCCAGGGCACGGTCGGGTGAGGGGCTCCATGCGGCTGTTCCAGGGCTAGCCCCTCCCTGACCCTGGAGGCCAGGAAGGTGAGAGCCCCCACACTTGCCCTGCCCTTGACATCTGTCCTCAGCAAGTCACTGGTGCGGGGGGAGATGGGGGTGAGCGGCACCTGAGACTGGGACGGCCCCCTGGGCCCAAAGGGCATGCCTGTGTGCACAGCCCCTCCCCCACCCGGCCTTCCCCCACAGCCCCGCAGGTGGGCACCTCCTCAGAGGCGAGAGGGCAGGACCCTCTCCCGGGTAGCTCCATGGCCCACCTGCACTGGAGTCTCCTGTCTAGACCCCACAGGTGTAGATGGCTCTAGCCCCCACCCAAGCAAGTGTAGATGGCTCCCTCCTGCTTCTCTCATTGCAGCCTTCCCAGGAAATATCCACATGGGTCCCTGAGGAAGTCACTGCCCGTGGTGGGAGTGGGGCCCAGTGCCCTTTGCTCTGTGACCCCTGGTGCTGGGAAAACAGTGGGTGGGGGAGGTGCGCCGGGCACCGCATGTCAGCCTGGCACCGGGCAGCTGTGTGAGCGTGGGCAGGAGACGGGAGCTGGGGCCGTGACCCACCCGGTCAGCTTGGGGATGGCGATCAGTGGGGCAGGTCGTGGCCCAAGGCACTGCCTCCCTGACGGGATTGCGCAGGTGGAGAGCCGTGCCGTCCCTGGGTAGCTTCCGTGAGGAGTGGAGAGAGGTTGGGCTCAGCTTCCAGAGTCGGCCCCAGACTTGCCCAGACGAACACCTGGGAGGTCCTCGGGGAGCTGAACTTGTCACCTCTCCATCCTCACCACCCACTGTCACCCCACTCCAGCCGCACCAGCCTCCCTGCTGCTCCAGCCTGCCAGGCTGACCTCGACTTCAGGACCTTTGCACTCAGGACTTTGTGCCGAGACCAGCTCCACACCGATCCTCTACATTGGAGGCTCGTCCCCCCAAACCCATTCAACCCCTCCCCTGCGCTCCTTTAGGACTCCGCTCAACAGCACCTGCCAGAGGGGCCTTCCCCCAGGCCCGCCCCATTTAAATGGCACCCCCGGCACTCCCAGCCTCTCCCCCCTCCGCATTCTCCTCTGTGCGCTGTCGGCATCTATTTGTTTAGCATCCATCTGCCCCCATCCAGACAGGGCGCTTTACCTGCGGGCCTGCACAGGCCCTCGACACGCGCCTGAATGCTCGAGTGCAGCTGGCCAGGTGTGCGGGTGACTCAGGTGTGCACGTGCCTGGGGTGGAGCCAGCTCGCGCTCCACCAGTCCTGACACATCTGCCGGTTTCACTGAGGAGACGGCAGCACCCCTGCCTGGGGCTGAGGCTGGGTCTGGAGGTGCCGGCCCCTCTGGTCCCGAGGCTGGCGGGGCGGCTGACCCACGAGCACTGTGCACTCTGCTGCGGGAGGTCGTGGAACCCTCGGCTGCCCGCTCAGTTTGCAGCAGGCTCTACGGCCACCACGACTCTGTCCTCCAGCAGCTGTGACCTATGAAAGGACCCTGTCAGCTTGTGGGCTGGCCTCCGTCCCGCACACCCCTGACTCTGAGGGGGCTCATCCCACAGCCCCATTTTACACACATGGAAACTGAGGCTGTGTGTTGCTAGACACCACGGTGGTCACCTGTGTGGGATTGGCTGCCAGCCCCCGGGGGCAGTGGGGTACCCAGCAGGAGGCCGTGGGTGCTCCAACCGTGTCCCTAGGGGGGTCCCCACCAGGCACAGCACTCTGGGCCCAGCTTGGATGGGGCCAAGCTCCAATGCATCACCCCGGTCATCTTGCAATTGTGAAAGTCCTGAGTTTCAGGCCCAGGGACAGAGCCAGGGCTGGCACAGGCCGCGTGCTCGGAGCTTGGGTCAGATGCCTGGCATCCCAGGCCGGGGGGCCGGGGTCCTAGCCTGGAGCAGGGTGGGGGCTGCACACCACCCACACGCTGCTCAGGTGCTTGGGCCGACAGAGGGCGACAGGGCCCTCTCCTCCACCCCCTGCACCTGGACAATGTCCCCCTGCCCACCCAGCAGAGGGGACAGTCGGTGTGACGCTCAGAGCTCAAGCAGGGTAGCAGGGACAGGCTCCCCCCTGGGGCTAGAGGAGGACCCTCTGCACAGCCTGGTAACCCGCTGGGGTCCTGCATGGCGGAGCCGGGTTTATACCCCGCAGGCTGCTGGAGGGTCTTTTCTGAGAAACGCAGTGGACCCAGGAGACAGCCCAGAGAGACGCTGGCACTTGGGGGACCCATGGTGAAAGGACCCCAGGGAGTGACTGTCAAGCCCACCCCTCGCTGAGACTCGCCCAGCTCTCAGAGCTCCCCGGTGCCTTTTGGAGGCGACTGTTAGACAGAGCCGGAGCCAAGGGCTGGTGGGCTGTGGGGGCCCCGACAGGAGAGACAGAGACCAGAGGAAAGAGAGAAAGGGACATGCGGGTGCGGGGAAGGGGGTGGCAGGGTGTGTGACCTTTCACCCTAGGAACCCCAACTCGGGATGGGAGGGTCAGGTTTCATTCTGGTGACTCGGTGCTGGGGTCCTAAGCTCTCCTCCATCTGCAAATCTGCATGGTGCGTGGCCGGCCGCCCCGTCCTGGGCCTCCCAGGCATCCTGGCGAGCAGAGTGCAGACAGAGCCCTTCCGCGGGCCGACAGGGAAAACAGACAACAACGCGTGTTCCTGTCCTGTGTTTCCTCTGCGGAGGCTCCAGCCGCAGGAGACACACATGTGCTGGCTGGAGGAGAGGGGCCGCGGGTGTCTGTGCTCCGCTGCATCCTGCTGTGGCTGAGTGGGTGCTGCTAGGGCCGGGGGCAGGGCCTCAGGGGCCACCCTGGTGGAAGCTCCAGGGGCTGCTCCTGGCTTCCTGCAATAGCCACCGGCTCGGATGACGATGCCTCTGAAAGTCAAGGCCACTTCCCCACAGCCACCGCCTGAGCCTCCCGTGGCTCGGAGCAGCTGGGAGGGCTTGCCTGGAGCCCGGGGGCCGAGGGGCTGGGCTGGTCCAGCTTGGCTGCCCCGGGCTGGAAGGCGCGTGTTGGACGGGAAGGAAGCCCCGAGTGCGCTGGCTAGGGGGTGCGCCGGGCCAGCAGCTCCAGGGAAGGGCCTGGCGCGGAGCCCGTGGCACAGGCCCGAGGTCTTGGCATCTCGCGCCTCCCCAGCCACAGTGCGTCCGACTGGGACTCCCGACTCCACCAAAGCCTGCTCCTCCCCAGGCCGCATCTCAGCAAACGCCACCACCGGCAGGGTTCCCCGAGCGCATCGGGAAGACCCGAGTGGCGGGAACGGGATTCCGACTCTCTCGGCCACTCAGGAGAGTCGACACGAAACCCCGGTGTCCAGCTCTGCTTGCAGATTCCAAAATCCAGGGACTTCGACATTTGCATTTCTCTCGCGTTGCAGCCTCTCGTCCGTTTTCCATTTATTTCCTCTGAGCTGGCGCGTGAGGAGCAGCAGGCCCCGCAAGGGGCGGCCGCCGTCCTCCCACCTCTGCTCCTCCCGGCAGCGGCACTGGAGCGCGGCAAGGCCACTCATTCATTCCCACCAAGACGTGTCCCCAAAGCGGGAACCCAGCTCCACGCGGGGCCCTCACCCAACGTGCATCACGGCTAAAGGCTGAGTCCGGGCAGCCCTGACACCTCCGTGGACGGTGGGCCAGGAGGCGCAGCTAGCTGTCACACGGCCCAGCGCTGGGCCACTCTGCCCTGGCTTCAGGGCTCCCTTCCTTTCGGCTTTGCGTGGCCCTGCCTTTCAGAGAATTAACCTCAGCAGAATATTGTCACCTTCCCAAAGGTGGGGGCCGAACCCCAGGCTGCCCTTGGACGAGGTGTGGGGTGGAGATGACGCAGACACCCGCCCAGCCCAGGCAGCCGCGCTCACACCCAGGGCTCTGCACGACATGTCCCTCCAGGGCTCTCTGCGCCCGGTCCTGGCGCCCTCACCCCCTTTCCCAGGCTGGTCTCCTCCCACCCTTTGGCCAGAATGGCCTAGAGTCCCTCCCCACCTACCTGGCTGGCCTGGGTCTTCTTCATCCCTCGAGGTCTGGACCAGGTCAGGGAGCGCGGCCTGGAGTTGCCGGCCCCACGGTGGTCCCTGGGGGACACCCCGCTGACCTCGCTGCCTGGTGGCGGGGATGGGCGGGGCAGGGGGTCTACAAACCCTGAGACCCCGAGCTCCAGCCTGAGGCCCCCCGCCTTGTAACGGGCTTGTGATGTCCACGTGCGGGAGGAATAGACAACCTCGAAAACCAGGCAAGGCAAACCCCTTCCCCCGCCCGCACGCGGAGCATTCCCTCGTCTCTTGATTCATGGAAGCCGCTACCCTCTTATCCCGGGAATTATTACAGAGAGTATAATGGGCCTTCGTGTTTTATTTATGATGTTTCCAAGTGCGGTGAACTTCGCGTTCCCCTCCTAGGCAGCTGTTTGATGTATGTTGACGTCTTAATTGGTTTGGAAGGGTTATTAATACACCCTGCCCCCCCACCCCTGCCAGCTGGGGCGGGCAGGTCACAGGCTCTTTAGTTGAACTTGCGTCCCCTCCCGTGTGCTGTGGCATTCCCGGGGACACCGCTGTGCTCCGGCACAGCCTCAAGTGCCAGAGGTCCAACAGCGAGCGAGCCGGGTGCAGGGCGGGCTGCAGGCAGGATATGCACAGGCGGCCCGGGAGACACGGGCAGCGAAGACGCAGGCTGGCACCTGTGAGTGTGGACATGGTCTGACCCTTCTCTGTGCACGCGTGTCCCTGGTGCCAAGGATGGACCTTCTCTCGCCTGCTCAAATCACCCCACACAGGAGTGTTTTCCAGGTTGCCCATTCCCCAGTTTGGGGAGTACCGTGCTAATCCCCAAGGTGATTTCTGGAAGGAAAGCTCTGGGCTCAAATGAATTTGGGAGCCCACAGTGTGCATGAGCGTAGTCAAGGCTCTGAGAAGTCCTGCAGGGAAAAATACACACAGTTATGTTTACCTTGGCTCAACCTGGCATTTCTCAAACTTACTTAAGCAGAATTTTTTTTGTCGCTGTCATTGTCACGTTTGTGGACACCCACATGGTAACGTGTAATTGCGCCCATTATGCCCTTTCCTGGAGAGGCAGAACCTCCCCCAGCTCACATGGCTGAGGGAGGCACGCAGTCTCTGAGGGGACAGACCGCTGCCTGGAGCCCCAGCTGTCCTCGCTGGTGACCGGGCTGGGCCCGGCTGCTGGCATCGGATTGTTGTCACTGCAGATGGACCCTCATGCGTGCCGTGGCCTTCTCCTCACTCCCCCGCCAGCTGCGAGGGACGGCCGGGTGAATCATGCATGATTCATTAATCTTAATTAAAATGCAAATGTGTCGCCAGCCTTCTCCGATCATCGCAGCCCATCGTGGGAATTCGCTTAACGCTGCTAGGCTGCCGTTCTCTTGCTGAAGCGAACAGATGACTCTCTTAGCGCCACCTAAGTGGTGCTGTTGGTGGGCGCGTGGCAGGGCTGCAGGTGGAGCCCTTCACGGGAGGCGACCTCTCTCAGGCTCCTCTGCCCCCTCCTGCCTCTCCCCCTCCTCCCTCCCTCCCCTGCCGCTCCCCCCGCCCATCCCCCCTCCCCGAGCTACGTGTCCTCTGCGGCACCAGACCCTCAGGCTCCGGACTCGGACTCACAAGGGAGGAAACACTAATTATGACTTAACTTCCTGCAAGACGAGCCTCCAGCGGCTCTTCAGAAACCTCTGAGTGGGCCGGGCCCCGCCAGGCCTCGCTGGGAAAGCCAAAGCCACCCGGCAGCGAGCGGGTCCTGTGAGCTAGGGGAGCGCGGGGCATGGATGGCGTGGCGGGAGGCTGTGTTCGGGCAGACGCCCGTCGGCACAAACTCGCCTCTCCAAGCTCAGTGGACCCAGCGTCTTTGGCGGGAGTTGGAGATCTTTGTGCACCTGGTCCCCACGCAGCGGCTGTCGGGCGTCTCCGAGGGCGTGCGAGGGTTGCCGAGCCCCTACCCGTTTTCCAGGGACGGAGCTGAGAGTGAAGTCTGCCCACGGGAACCAGGCGACGTGGGCTTCCTGCTGGTGTGAAACCTGCCGTTGGCGTCCCTGGCCCTGGGGTCTCTGTGGAGAACTTTCACCGGAGACTTACCTTCTAGCCAACACGGAGCATTTGAAAGGAAACTCCGGTCTACCCTGAGTCCTCCCCGCTCACAGACCCTGGTCCTCCCCCATGTCCTCCCCGCTCACAGATCCCGGTCCTCCGCCATGTCCTCCCCACTCACTGACCCCGGTCCTCCCCCATGTCCTCCGCACTCACAGACCCCAGTCCTCCCCTGTGTCCTCCCCACTCACAGACCCTGGTCCTCCCCCGCGTCCTCCCCACTCAGCAGCTCCAGCCTGTAGAGGCAGCGGCACCTCTCACACTCGGCCCTCCGTCGGGGCTGCCTGTCCGCTGCACACGCCCTGCACCGGCTCCTTCCCGCCCAGCGGGGCTCCGTGGCCGTGGCCGGTACAGTCCTGCTCTTTCCTGCTGCCCTCAGTTCCTGCCTGGCCCTCACTCTGCTTCATAACGAGGGTCAGTCCCATTGCTCTGCGCCCACTACAACGGGGAGACGGCCCTTGCCCAGCCGCCCAGCTCCTCCCTCTGGCGCTCGCATGGCCAACGGCTGTGGGCCCCCCAGGCTGCGTCCTTTCACATCAAGTGACACAGAGCCCAGTTTTGTGGCTAAGATGCTCTGTCACTAATTTCTCACGGTTTGACAGAGTTGGGTCTGTCAGGAATCATCTTCTTCACGGAACTGATTGAAACGGGTCAGCTTAGCCGTGCTCCTGAGACTGTGCCGTCAGAACCCACACACACACATGAATGCACACATGTACACTCACATGCACACATGTGCATGCACACACATGCATACACATGCACACATGATGCACATACATGCACACACGTGCATGCACTCATACACACGAATGCACACCCAGGCACAAGCACACGGTCACACTTCTTGACTATATAGGTCTTACTAACGTTTCATTTTGAAACAGTTGTAGATTGACAGGAATTGAAGAGAACGCGGGGATTCGGCGTACCACCCCGTTTCCCTGCAGGAACGTCTTGGCGTCTGCGGCCCAGCATCGAGACGACACTGTTTCTGAGACGCTCCGGTTGCTGTTCGAGTCCATCCTAGGAGGGGGTAGCCTGGCCTGTGCGTATGGCTTGCACCCCGTGTGTCTGGGACACTTGGAGTGTCCATACCGTAGCGACACCTTGGCCCTGTTGGGGACACTCCCTCAGCTCCCTGTCATGTCACGCAAAGGCATCCATTGGGTCGCAGTGTCACCTCTCACCCTCCTGTCCCCTTGTCACTACTGGCAAGTGTCCCTCAGGACATGGTGGAACCCACCTGTTTCTGTACATGCGCCTCCCGTCCTGGGCACAGGAGCAGAGCGAGAGCTTCTGAGCGGTCCCTGAGGGCTCCTCGCCAACCCCCGCCCTGTCACCGCAGAATATTTCTCCGTGCGCCGGGGGCTTTAGCACCCAGGACATCCGGCGTCAGGGAGGGCCTGCTATCCCCAAGGGTTACCGGCGGGGTGGGCGGCAGGGTGGTGGTGGAAGGGGTGTGAGGGGCCGGAGTGAGAGTGGGCGGTCCTCAGAGTGGTGAGGCCTGGCCTCATGGAGATGGGGAGGCCCTGATCCTCTTCCTGTCCTCGGCCTGGAAGGTGGCGGCCTCCCGCAGAGCCCCAGCTCCTGGGGGAGCCCCGCCTTGCTGTGCACTCACCCTGCAGCCCCCGCAGGGCAGGTGAGGGGCCCTGCAGCCGCCCTGCACAAAGTTTGTGCCAGGAGACAGTGGCCGAGGGGACCGAGGGGGGCCGCCCCCCGACTGAGCCTCGCCTTGGGCGGCCAGGCTCTGAGAGGGGTGTAGGAGAGTCCTGCGGCCGTGGCAGCACATTGCGGCAAACTGGGCGACGCAAAACGACCGAGAGTCATTCCCGCTCAGTCTGGAGGCCAGAGTCTGAGTCGAGGCGCCAGCTTGGCGAGCTGTGCTGCACCGAAACCTGCAGGAAGGTCTCCACGGCTTCCCTCTTCCGCTAAGGACACCCGTGTCATTGCATTAGGGCCCACTCTACAGCACTCTGCATCCTCACGGATCTTAGTCACATCTGCAACGACCTTATTTCCAAACAAGGTCGCGTTCACAGGTGTAGGGGTTAGGGCTCAACACGGGATTTGGGGGGGGACCCAGGTCGGCCCAGTACATTCGCCTTTGATGTTCTCTGCTGGGCGGAGAATTTGCCCGGCTGGTGCCAGGCCCAGGGGTGTAAGTCCCCAGGGGCAGGGGACACCGGGACGCATCCTGGTGCCCATCCCGGTTCCGGGTAGGGTGCACAGCAGGCCTCCGGTGCTCTTGCAGAGGCCCCGTGTTCAAACTTCTCACTCAGAGACCCGGCCACTGCTGTCCTCGCAGGCCAGAGAGGACGCCAAAGCTGGGGGAGAGGCCGGGCCGCCGGGCAGGGGCACAGGCAGGGACGGAGGACACGGCGTCCCTTTGGGGAGCTACCAGGCCCGACCCTGCCGGCCCAGGCAGCACTGCAGACTCCCTGACACAGCGTGGAAAAGCAGCGCGTCTGAACAGGCACGCAACCGCTGGAGGGATGTTTGTGAAGATTCTAAAATTAGAACAAATATGCAGTATTTTATTAATGACGATAGATTTGAATATTTAGGAAAAGATGCATTTTCAAAGACTTTCAGGCATCCACTTTTTAAAAACAGACTATTTGAAAGAGCAGTTTCAGGTTCACAGCCCCCCGCACTACCTGCCCCCACGGGAGCCGTGCATTTTTTCTGTCGATGGAGCTGCCGTGACATGTCATCACTGCGGCCGCAGTCTACATCAGGGCTCACTCGGTGCTGGACATTCCAGGAGTTCAGAAGAACATAAACGAGTAAACGACACGCTTCCATCCCCGGGCATCGGGCAGAGTGGTGTCATTGCCCTGAAGACCCCTGTGCTCCGCCCGTCCCTGCCTCCCCAGCCCTTGGCAACCGCTGATCTTTCTGCCTCTCCGCAGTTCGGCTTTGTAACGAAGCAGTCGGTCTGGAAGCAAATGAAAAAAGCCAAGAATAGAAAAAACCAAGGAACAAAAACAAAGGTCTGTGCAGTGCGTCCTGGGGCCAGGGTGGGTCTTTATGTGGGCCAGCACAGGCCCTGCTGCCCGTGAGACCCAGAGGCAGGGGTGTGGCATCTGTCAGTGGCCCCCACAATCCCGGATCAGCATGTTACTCGCAGGAAATGCAAGTGGGCATTGCGCAGAGGCGGTGCCTGGCTCTGGAGCCCGGCCGACCTGCGCTCCAGCCCTGCTGGGGGCCGACCAGCTGCGGCCCTGAAGGGCCAGAGCAGCCTTGGCCTTGGCATCCCTCTCTGCATCAATCACCTCTTGGCCAGTTGCCAAGGAGACTCCCTGGTGCAATGGCCTGTTCACTCCAAGGACAGGTCAGAGCAGGGGCCAACCTGACCCTCGGAGTCCTCCTCTGGACACTCTCCGTCTGTCCCCTCCCACTGCCTCCTTGCTTTCCCGGCCCTCATACTTGGCCATTGCTTGGCCTGCAGGTCTGGAGGTTGAGCTGCACCAGGCAGGGAAAATCCTGGGTGCTGGTGAATTATTCAGGTACAGAGAGAGGGCTCTGCGGGGTCCCCACAGCCCTACCCAGACTGTCGGGGCCCAGAAGTCTGGTGCCCTTGAGTGGTCTGCTGGCTATGCCATGGGTGAGGGGGGCCCGTGCAACCCTGTTACTGAGACGCTGATTGGGGAACACAAGCTTCACCCCAGCAGACCGAGCCCCGCTGGGTTCTGGCCAGCAGCTGGGAGCAGGGGACCTGCTGCTGGGTGGAGCCCTGGAGGCCAGACCTGCGGGCCAATGCCCACTAGGCGGGCACCGAACACATGTGGCTTGTGAGGCTGGTGAGGGCTCTGCCCCAGCTCTGCCGCCCTTGGCCCGTGGCTCCGGACAGCAGCTCCAGCTCTCGAGGTGCCGTTGGTGCTGAGGATCTTCTTGAGCTGCATAAACAGGCCACAGCGGGACCCTAGCCTGTGGCCCTTAGTGACAATGGTTGGTTCCATTTTAAAAGGTTGTAAAAATCAAAAACCAAGAATGTGTGGCGGAGACTTCATGTGGCCTTCAAGGGCAACATGAAGATAAGTGGGACACGAAATATCTGGCCCCTGAGGCCGCCTCTTCCTCCCGCGGGCTTCTCCCAGCCGAGGTCGCGATGTCCAGAGCTCCGGCCTGTCTGTCCCAGCAAAGGGCGCTGCCTTCTGCAGTTCTGGTGAAGGCCCCACTGTGGCCTGAACCTGAGCAAAGGGCCACACCCCCGACGGATGCTACCTCTGTGACTCTGCCCGAGACCAGGTCACACGTCCTCAAGCCCAGAGGCTGGAGTTGGGGGGTACGGGAGCTGCCCGAGGGAAACTGGGGGGTGGCCAGTGCGGGGGATGCAAGCTGGGGAGCTAAGCTCTGTGGTTCTCCAGGCAGCTCGCACCGCGGGCCGGTGTGGGTCTCAGACCAGCTGTGGAGGCAGCAGCGTCAGATGCCACATGTGCTTTGTCTCCTGCTGTGGCAGAAGTGCTGCCCTGAGCAGCGTCCAGCAGGTTCCTGTGTGCCTGACAGCGGCATCTCGTGTTCTGTGTCCTAAGTGCTGTTCCTGTGCATTCCCTGAGCCTGCTGTGCCTCCTCCTTCTGGAACCGGGATGGAGGTGCTGTCCCTGCCTGGGGACACCGACCTCACGGCCCAGGGACAAGCCTGCAGAGCCCGGCGACGGCTCTGAGCTTCTGCCCAGAAGGGCTGCACCATTGCAGCCCATTTGTCCATCCAAAGCCGCCCCATGGCCCCTCCTGCCATTTGCGGGGCTGGGAAGTGCAGTCCCCTCACGGTGAGCCTGGCCACCAGGTCTGATCATTAGTCCCCTTTCTCCCAAGAGCAAGCAGCCCTGTGCAAATTAGAGACAGGAGTTAGCACCTGAGCGTGAGGGACCACAGGGACCATCAGGAATGACAAAGCCCCCAAGGGAGGGGCACATCCTCAGTGGGTGCGCTTGTCAGGGGTGGGGACCCTCTGGCTGCAAGCTCAGCCCTGCTGGACAGGTGAGGGGACCCCATCCCTTCCCAGGGCCCAGCAGCTGAGTTGGGGGATACAGCCCATCAAGGACGCTGCCAGCCCTGCCCTCTAAGGTGTGTGCATGACCGTGGGACGCAGGTGGCTGTTCCTCAGCCAAGCAGCCTGTCTTTGGAGCACACCTCGCCCCCAGCCACCTTCTCGCCCTCTGGGGCAGGGCCGCTTGCTTTCCCCGTGGGTCACAGAGGAGGCCCGTCAGCGCGCGGAAACTGGCCTGTTGTGACTCAGACTCCGTGTGGCTGTCACCCAGGGGGCGCCTGGTTGTCCGTATGGCCGCCCTTGCTGGTTCTCTGTGGCCTCGGGACAGGAGGCGGGACAAGTCAGTGAGCCTGGGAGAGGAGCCGAGACCCCCCACGGCTTCAGCAGCAAAGGACGTTTTCCTGAGACCGAGTGGACTCCCCTGCAGTGGCTGCTGCGCAGCCGGACCCGGTCACACGTTGGGCACTGTCGCTGTTTGAGTGGAAGTTTCCGCAGAGTAGAATCAGATGGGCCGGGGCAGGGAAGTGAGCCTTGGGTCAGTTGCTGCCAGTTTTCGGTGCCGGTTCTGCTGCACGGGGAGACCCTCGCGCCTCCTTGCGTGTGCTGAGCTGGCGCCTCGCATGGATGGCCTCATTAATCAGAGATGACACCCTGTGCACAGACACGACTGAGGTCTGAGAACAGAGAGAAACCAGCCCAGGAACTACGGACCGAGAGGCCTGTCACCCAAGGAGAGTCTCCGGAAAACAGCGGCAGAGACACACACCCAGGCCACGGCCGCCGGCACCTGCCGTGCCCAGGGCAGCCGCAGAAACCAACGCACCCGGACAGCCCCGCTGGTGCCCCCGGTCCCCGCATCCATTATTAGCAACGTCCTCCCTTATTCTCAAGGGGACAATAAATTACTGGGTCACCCTTGTCATATTCTGTCATGAACAAAATCCCAAGGGTGCCTTCCTTCGGGAAACCTGCCCTGCAAAACCGTCATCCTAATCAAGCGAATTAGGAAGACAAAATTCATTTTCCAACAGACCCGGGGTCTTTTTGCCACGAGAGGACACTCTTAATTTGCCAGAAAATACTGACAGTATTCCCTGAAGGGCACTCACTGCATGGTTCTGTTTTTTTAAAAAAATTATGGCAGCATCTTAAGAGCACGGGCCGAGCATGGCGTGGGGATGGTTGGGTACTCCGGAAGCTCCGGAGGCGGCTGGGGTGGCTGACACGAGGTAGGGGGTACACAGAGGCGGGGGTCAACCGTGCCGTGTCGCCCCCGGGCTTCTGGGGAGTGCTGGCTCAGGGCCGCAGCAGCTGTGCTCCTCTGTGTGCGTGGCCGGCCCGGGTGGGGGTTGCCGCGCCAACAGGCATGTGACCGCGGGTGGATGCCGGCTCACTGAGCAGCTGATTACGCCACGTGTGACGGCAGCAGGGACATGTCACTAAACGTGCCATGGGCTGTAACAAAGGGGTCGTCAGAAAATACGCAAGGAGAGAGACCCCCCCACACACGTTTCCCTGGGAAAGCCACCTCTAAAGGGTGGCGGGGGACACGTCCCCCCGCAAAGAAGACAAGGCGCAATCTGGACAGGCCGTCAGGGGCTCGGGCGGGAGCGGTTTGGCAGGGCTGGGTCTAAAACCCTCTCGTGCAATTGCCAAGCGAATCAACAAGGACTTCTCGGCTGTCGGACTTTCTGACCTCCCCTCTCCCCGCCCAGCCTCTTCCTGGCTGCCGGTTTTTGATATGCTACTGTCATTTGAACACACTCAGGACCCGTCCTAGGACATTGCAAACAAGGAGGCCTCAGTGAACCAGCCGGCGCTGGCCTGTGGGCCGAGTGTCCACGCCGGAGCCCACCTGCCCCGGGCCGGCTCTCCCGAAAGTGCCGTTAGAATTCAGAAGGGCCGGACCCCTGCTGTCCCGAGGGACCGGGCCGCAGCCCAAACCACTGTGACCAAAAACCCCTCCTAGGTTTGGGAACCGAACAGCAGTGAAGGGTCCGGCAGCCGGGCTGAGCCGGGAGGGCCGGACAAGCACGAGCTGCGTGGGCTTCACGCCGAGTCTCTCTCGAGAAGCCACTTTGTGAAGACAGACGCCAGCGAGACCGGGCAGGGGGTCCCCGCCAGCACTGGCCACTGCTCTGCTGCCGCCTTCGATCTCACCAGGGAAAACGACAACTCTGTCTTTCTGTCCTGAGCGTTCGAAGTCAGTGACGAAGAAAAGCGTTCCTACTACAAAACGCTCCAGTTGTGGAGTGTCCCGATCTTCTCTGCCGTTCTACTTGGTGTTTGTCCAAAGGACAAAGGTGGCGCTGAGGTCTGTCAGGGCAGCTCACGGGGTGGGTGGGCAGCGGGAGCAGCGGAGACGGCCCAGGTGTGGGCAGGGGCAGGTCTCGGCCTTGCTGCTGCGGCACCTGCACATGGACGGGCTGTGCCCACCCTCAGGCTGCAGCGGGAGGCCGGCGGTGCCGGCAGCCCAACGTTGACACAGTTCTGCCGCGGTCCTGATTGGCAACGGGCAGTGATTGATGAAGGGGTCACGCTGGGAGCCCCGGGACTGATCGTGCCAGCTGAACACCCATGGAGCAGGCAGGGGGTGCTGTGGCTGGGCCACAGCCCCTTCTCCAGGCGCATCACCCGCGCCCAGCCGCGAGCCGCCAGGGGCTCACAGCTGCGCGTCTCTGGGGGTTCCCTTCCCGCAGTGCTGCCCGGGCTCAGTGCCCCAGGGCCCACGCTGCCTCTCGCCCACACCCGGCTTAGCCGTCTCCCCAGGACAGCGTCTCTCCGCACCCCAGGTGTCAGTCTGCCTGGGCTGTCTCATGGGGGCTTCAACAGCAGACCCTGATTTCTCACAGTCTAGAGGCTGGACGTCCATGGTCCAGGGCCAGCAGGGCTGCTGTCCTGGAGGCCTCCCTGCTGGACGTGCAGCCGCTGCCGTCTGGCTGCCTGTCCACATGGCATCTCGGTGAGTGTGTGTCCCTGGTGGCTCTCTGTGTGTCCTAATCTCTTTTGATAAGGACCCTAGACATGTTGGATGCCCCATCTCCAAATATAGTCACGTTCTGAGGTGCCGGGGTTGAAGGCTTTAGCACATGCATTTGGGGGTGGGGGGAGGACACAATTCAGCCCATAATACCCTGGGGCCAGTCACCCCAGTAAATCACTTGCATGAGGACCCCGACCTCAGCCTTTGCTCCTGGGGAGCCCACCCTGGGGCAGGAGCCACCAGCTTCCTGCTTCTCAAAGCAGGAGGGGAGCTGCCTTGGTGCGTGGCGGGGGGGGTCTGCCTATGAGCTGCTGGCTCCACCTGGGGACAGGGTGGCTACAAGCCAGGAAGAGGGGACATGCGGCCGGGGCTGGACGCTGCTCATTCTTTTGAGTATTACAAAACGTGGCTTGCTTGGAAAAGGCCCCAGCGTGTCCTTTTGTTAATTGAAGCATAAAATTCTCTCCAAATAATAATTGGAGTAGTTTACAAAACAAGTCATTTCCACCTTAATTTGGTGGATGGGCACAATTTCTAATTCCTGGGAACTCCGAGGGGCAAAGTCGCTGTAAATGACAAGCGTGGAAACAAGCCCATCCTGCACAGCTGACCCTGGCTTCTTCCTCCCGGCGTGGGAGCTGCCGGGAGGGGCTGGGATCTTCCGCTGTGTCCCAATGTCCTTGGGAGCTGGTTGGGTCTTTCCCTGGCTCCTGGCCCCAAAGCCACCTCCACGTGGGACAACAAAGGGTTTAATTAACCTCTCGGCTTTTTCCATCTGTGAAGCAGAGCTGGAATGCTTGCCACCGGGGGGCCGTGGAGATGGCTGCATCTGTTTTTGGAAAACCTCCGTGCCTGGGATGAAAGACATCAACGCCATAATTCTGTGTTGAACAAGGAAGCACTCAGATGTCCAGGATACGATCTCCTTGTGCACAGGGGCCATCAGAAACTATGTACTGTGGATCTCCTACTGTGTAGAGCCCTTGGAGACCCGTACCCCAAGACTGTGGTCTTTGAAGCTCACGTCCCAGCATGTTTGACTGTCCCCTTCTTTGGGGGTTCGTCCTTCTCAAAGGCAGCAGGGGTGTTAACGGGGGCCAGACTTGCCGATTTCTTTTTAAATGGCTTATTTTTCAAACAGGTAAATGGTGTGTGTTTGATTAAGAGTGACCAATGCTGCAACTTGATTATTTGGGGACGGGCTCCCGTTTGTGTGAGAAGCCCCAACGTCCCCCACTCTGTCACTTGGGCCAGGAAAAGGCACACGCAGTTGAGGCACAGGCCGGAAGGTGAAGCACCGCGCTCAGTGTCTGCCTCATTGCCTGCTATGTGCCAGCGCAGAGGGAGCCCAGAGGTTGCCAGGGGCCTGGGCTGTCACCGGCGGGCACTGCTGCTCACAGCCAGCAGAGTCCTGGTCCCGAGGCCATTGGTAAACTTCTAGAAGTGGCTTTAACCCTGGCCGGCCCTTTGAAGTGTGTGCCCAGAGACCAGGGAGGGGTCTGCACAGGAGCCGGGCCACATGTGCCCAGCGTCACCTGTGAGGGTTTTCCTGTCGTTGGGGGTCCTTGTGACCAAGTGTCAGGGAGGCCCTGGGAAGACAGTGGACGGGCAGTGGCGTCACGCTGAGGGGATGGGCAGAGAGACCTGCTAGTGGAGAATAAGAAAGTCGGGACCAGCAGGGAAGCTCTCCGGAGGACCTCTGAGCCGTCACCCACGAGCTTTCAACCAAAGCTTTCGGCAAAGAGGGATTGAAACCAGATTCAGGCAGATAATCCACCATCAGGATGCATTTTTTTTTTTGAGACAGAGTCTCACTCTCTTGCTCAGGCTAGAGTGCCGTGGCATCAGCCTAGCTCACAGCAACCTCACACTCCTGGGCTCAAGCGATCCTCCTGCCTCAGACTCCTGAGTAGCCAGGACTACAGACATGCGCCATCAGGCCAGGCTAATTTTATATATATATATATTTTTATTAGTCCAGCTAATTTCTTTCTATTTTTTTAGTAGCGACGTGATCTCGGTCTAGCTCAGGCTGGTCCCAAACTCCTGAGCTCAAACGATCCTCCTGCCTCGGCCTCCCAGAGTGTTAGGATGACAGGCGTGAGCCACTGCACCTGGCCAAGATGCACATGTTTTTGAAACCAATAAAAAGTCCTATTTCTTAACAACACAGTGGCTGGTCCGTGACTATGAACCTCACCTGAGCGCCGAGGCTGACACAGAGCCACAAAAGGCAGCCCTGCCCATACCGCCTCTGCACCCATGTCTCCGCACGGCCCCTCCTGGTGGCTACTGATGGCGTGGACATGTCAGCTTCCAAGCTGCTGCGGGGTGTGTCCCCACTGGGGACTGTGACATTCGTGGCTTCCTTCATGTTCCATCAAGGGGCTCCCTGACTCCTCTGGCTGGCTGGGCGTCGGGGTGGCATAGACACACGGGGCAAGTATCTCTGTCCAGACCACCAATAGCCTTTGTGGTCAGAGTGTGGCTTTGAGGTGGGGCCCGGTGGCCGGCTCTGCAGGCGGACTTGCTGGCCTGTCATTAGGCACAGCTGCACCTGGAGTGCCTGTTCATTATGGCCAAGCAAGTGGCACCGGCGCCGGCCCCAGACAAGGTCCCTCGGGGTCTCAGGGGTGGGAGGGCCACCCTCACCAGCATCCTTAAGAGCAGCGAGGCCGCGCTCTGGCGCTTGAGGAGCGTGGAGGCCCAGCTCTCTGGGCTGAGCAAGGGTCTGCGTCCCTCTGATGCTCCACATTGCTGGGGCCAGCGTGTGTCCTCCCAGGGGCTGCCTGCCCGCCACGGCCTGCCTCAAGCGCTAGGGCCTTTTGTAAAATAATGTTGCTCAACTTTAATTCTTTGAACAAACAGCACATTTTTGTATGTATTTTGTATAGCAGCACACCCTGAAAGTTCTAAAGGCAGCACGGGGTATGTACGTACTCTGAAGCCTTCCCTCCACCCCAGAGACGAGCAGCGTGGACCCTGCGGCATGCATCCTGCCAGCTGACGCCGTGAGCCACGGCTCCTTCCCTGCCAGGACATATCTCAGCCTTCCCTGTGGCTGAGCGGCAGCCCATGGAAGGTGGTTCACAGCTGCGGGTGGCTATTTAGTTTGAGTCCAGCTGTTTGGGGTTAATGGCGATGCTGCCACACGGCGCTCTGCAATGAGCCAACGTGCGCACTACACGTGGGGGAGTCCCGGGGCCGACGGCACTTGCGTTTACACATGCGGTAGGGGAGGGCGCTCGCACAGCGGCGAGTCTCTGCGCCGCGTGTCCTCGGCTACGCCTGGCTTGAGGGTGCTCTTTCACCCGGTGGCTGCGCTAACCGGCAGTGTGCTTGGCAGTCAGGGTCCCGCTGGGAAACCAGTCCACCTGGGTGTGCTGACAGAGCGACTTTGGCACCAGTCACCGCTGCAGAGGTGTTGGAAGGACGGGGGGAGAAGCAGGCTTGGCGGAGGGCCTGGCAGCTGTTGGAGCTGCACCTGCAGCTGGTCAGGAGGTGCTGGCCCCGGGCCACCTTGAGCAGGGTGGGGACGCCTGCCTTGGTCCCAGTGGGAGCAGGAAGCGTAGCCCCCTCCTCCCGAGGCAGAGCTGGCTGAGCAGGCCACAGGCACAGAGTTCTCGAAGTGAGTTTGCAGCCTCCAGGCCCCTGGAATCAAAGCACCAGCTGACAGCAGCCGGGGAAGGGACATGCGGAACAGCGGAAAGTGAGCACCTCCGTCGTGCTGGGGACCTTGGTGTGAAGAGGGGCCGTCCTGTCGGCTCCGACCCAGAGCATTCGAGGCCACCCCATCAGTACTGGCCCAACACCCTTCATCCCTGTTGTGGGAACCCACTGTGCCCCAAGCCACCCTCGCCTGGCATCGTCTGTGCTGGGTCCTCCTTCAGTGCACGGGGAACCTGCCCAACGAGGCAGGCGAAGGCAGCAGCTGTCCCCCGGGACGCACTTCTGAGGACTGAGGGACCATGACTGCTGTGGCCGGAAATGTCCCTCATGTGGCTCTGCCGCAGCCAGCAGGGCTGACAAGGGAAGTTCATTGCCCACAGAGCTGGAGGCCAGAAGGCCCAGCTCGAGATGTCACAGGGCCACGTCCTGCTGCAGCTATGAGGGGACCCTGACCCCACATCTCCCCTCCCTCCCGGGGTGCCGGTGACCTCCCGCCTTCCCCGGCCTGTGGCCGCATCACCTGCACGTTATTTCCCGTGTGTGTCAGTGCCCAGATGTCCCCATTTATAAGGACAGGAGTCGTGTTGGATCAGGGCCTGCCCTACTCTAGTGTGGCCTCACCGAACTGGTGACACCTGCAACAGCCCTATTTCCATACAAATCAGGTTCCCAGGCTCGGAGCCCAGGACACCCCAGTGTGTGACTGGGGCAGGGGCCGGGGAGGGACACAGTCCCACCTGTGACGATCCCTTAGTAAGCAAAGAGCTTCTCCAAATGGAACAAAAGACATCCCAGTGACCTGGTAAAGTGAACCACAATGGAGACGAGGCCTGAACAATCCCGCGTGGACACGTCAGCCAGGCCTCAGCGCGACTCCGACCTCGCCGGACTTGCAGCCGCAGCGGGACTGAACCGAGCTATTTCTTGTAAATGCCTGTGTTAAAGAGAAACGGAACTTAAGCACAACCCTTCAGAAGCAGCCGACAGATTCACAGTCGCACGACCGGAGACTTCCCAGTGGGACAGGCCAGGGAAGGCGGCCGTGTGACTGTGATCCGTCAAACATCCTCTCTGCTCCGCGTCCGCGTCCGTCCTGCCGCAGCCTCCCCGCCCCCTCCTGGGCTCCAGATCCGCCTCTGGTTCAGAGCCGCCTGACTCATGAATCGCTGTCTGCTCAAGCAAGCTCCTTTTAAAAAATGTATCATGCCTCAGTTTACCTTTTTTAATAGACCCCGCTTTGGAAGACAAGCGGAGAGCAGGAGCAGGGATTTCTCAAGGACGCGAGTGTCGGTGGCTGGACACGGGGCAGGAGGCGCCACCTCGGCGCAGCTCACAGCACCACGTTCTCCCTGTCGAAGGGCGAAATGCCAGCTGTCAGCGGCATCTTCAGGAAGCCCAAGTGCAGGCGGACGTTCTGAGGACGCCGTCAGCATGGACGAGCCGCCTGAACACGTCCCTTCCGTCACCGGCTTCTGCTTCTGCGTCTCTAGCACAAGGAAAGATCCCTGGACGTGGGAAGCTTTCGATGCACAAAAATATTCATGTCGGAGTAATTAAAAACGGGTAGAAGTAAAGCAAACACAGCAGCAGGAGAGATCTGTCGTGGCCACGGGACGGAATACTATACAGTCATGACAAATTACACTTAAAAAAGAATATCAATGACACTGGAAAACGCCACATCACCATGTTAAGTGACAAAAGTGAGCTGTGCCTGCGCTAACACCCACGCACCACACGCACCATGTTAAAATCATGCCAGGACCTAACGTCCAGAGGTACGCCAGAGCGTCAGCGTGGAGAAGCCAGCGCCGCAGGGACATTGTCACTATACTCCCCGAACGCAGGGCCGGGACAGACCCCTCGGTCAGGCAGCAGTGGGCGCAAAGCTCCGGTGGGATCTCGGCAGGAAGGGCCGGGCCGGGCAGGGGCAGCTCAAGACTGGCGAGTTGAACAATTCTGGAGGGCTGGGGGCACAGGGCCGGCCCTGCCTCCCTGGCCCTGGTGGCTTAGGATGGAGACACGCTGGCTCAGTGTGTGAGGGAGCAGAAGCAGTGGCCAGCTCTGGAGGGACCTCTGCCCTCGGGTCTGCGCGGCCCCCGGATGCCAGCGCATGGGGAAGAGACAGTGAGGAAACACGGTGAGTGCAGCGGCCCCGTGAGCGGCGGGAGCCCAACAGACGCACGCAGAATCTGGGCAGACAGAGCGGGGCAGACGCACGTGGAATGTTCCCTGCGCGTCGGCAGTGCACAGACAGGCAGGGCGGGAGGGGACCCGCCCACGTGTGGACGGTCTCTGCGCGGTGAGTGCGTGCCGGCTCTTCCCCGACTGTTTCCCACGGTCTTCTGAACTCTCAGATTCTCTGTGAATGAACCGGTATTGTTTTCACAGTCAGGGGAAAGGGTTTAAACCATGCACGTGGCTCCCAGGACAGGGCTCAGCCAGGGCCTCCCAGCACCCAACCAGCCCTGCCCGTCACCTGCCGGCTGGCGCCTTGTGCCCCGTCCCCCGGGCAGCGTGACTCACTCTGCGGGTGTCGCACAGAGCCGGGAGGGGACAAAGTCGGAGAAGTGCGTGTGGCGACGCCAGCCGAGCAGCAGAGGCCGAGATCGAGCTGGTGACTAATTATCAGCGACGCTATATATAACGTCACGGCCCTGCGGAGCCAGCCCCGGGGACAGCGTGCTCGCGCCCCTGCGATGACTCCATATCTCAAGATCCCCCTTGACGCACAAGGGGAGCCCCGCCCACGCTGAAGGGGTGGGGGCCCTGGGGTCCCAGCCTCCCTCTCGTGCCAGCCCAGTGGAGCCGCTGCCCACGACGGTCCCAGAGTCCCACCACAACTGGCGGCCGGGTCTGGGTCTGCCAACACCTCCCTGGGTTCACACTGGGGGGCCCGGAAGCCCATTCTGCAGGCTGCTGAGCCCCCCAGGTCCCCCCCACCCCTGGTCTGGCCTGTGCGAAGGTTGGTCCTGCAGCCCTGCTGGTCTCTGACAGCCACAGCTCACTGGGACCCACAGCTGCCACCTCTGCAGTTGGCAACGAGTGCTGTGGGGGGGGTCCTCTGCAAAGGTCCCGGGGGCTGCTCTCCATACCAGCCCCTCCTCCCAGCTGCTGGGCCCCATGCAATGGGGCGGAGGGACGGCACTGTCGGCTGTGTCTGGAAAGGGCGTGTGTGTACACGTGTGTGTGACAGGGAGGGAGGGAGGGTAAGAGAAGGGGGAGGGGGAGGGGGAGGGGGAGGGGGGAAGGGGAGGGGGAGGGGAAAGAAGTGAGTCCAGGGATGAAGAGAATGACTATGGCGTTAGATCCTGAGGTGCTCCGGGTACCCCCTGCTCCCAGAACATGCCTTGATTCAGCTGTGGCCTTCAGGAGGTCAGTTAAATTGCCAGAGGACTCGAGCCTCTTATTAACATTTTTGCAGGCTTTTTAAACTGCAATCATTACGTGTAGGACATTGTGTAGAAATTCTGGTAAAACACGCTTTGGCTACTCAATTTGATTCATTGCATATTCGAAGAGTCTACACATACATTCATGCATATGTAATAGGAGCTACGACGCCAGATGATTTTAATACAGAATGGAAAAAAAAACAAATATCACAAAACTACTTTCCAAAATTATCACCTTTCCAGCCTCCCCCCAGGGGTGTAGGAAGAGAACTTCCCTGGAAGCCAGAAGAGGAAAACTCGAGTCTTAATGACACCACGGGGTGCCTTGGTCTCCTAGAGAGGGTAGAGGGGTCGCCTCTCACCCTCCTTCCTCTGCACGCGCTGCCTTCGCTAGGCCACCAGGCCCCAGCGCAGCCCACGGGCACCCTGTGGCCGAGGGTGTCAGGGAGGCGGGGCAGAGGCTCAGCCTCCCGCAGCCTCTCAGGCCCAGGGCGGAGGATGCTCTGGGGGAACAGGCTGTAGTGTCCTCTCCCTGCAGGCTGAGGCCTCACTCGGGAGGTGCCGGCCCCTCCTGCAGCTTCAGCCCCTGGTTCCCTCAGACAAAAACAAACGCGCCACCTTAGAGCAAGCATGCTTTGCTGTAAGAAGCAGGTCTCGCGTTCCTGCCTCTGCCACAGGACGTTCCAGCCCCTTGTTGGACAGACGTGTGGCCTCCAGGAGGAGGCTGTTTCGTCTGTGGCTCTGGAGCGATTGTGTGTTCACAACAGCCAGGGCAGTGTAAACCTAAAGGGTTAAACTGGCTTCCTGTCCTGGAACATTTGGGGATTTTTATCACACGTCATAGGCCGTGACTATCTCTGAGCCTTTGGAATATTCCGACACAGCCTCTGGCTCCTCGGGCTCCTCTTGGCTCAGCGACAGGTCCCCACGTGAGGCTGAGGCGCCCTGGAGGGTCAGGAGAGGGTCAGGGACGTGACTCACAGCAGCGAGAGGGGGCTTCACGACAGGAGGAGGCTGTCTGCCCTGCCCTGGCCGTGCCGTGGGACGAAAGGCCGTCTCGGGGCTGTGCGCTTGGGGTCCAGGGGGATGTTGGGTTTTGGGGTATGCCATCTGCTTTCCTGGGGTGCCGCCCTGTCCTCGGAGCCCTAGGGTCCTGCCTGCATCTCTGCCCTCCTTCCCCGTCCCGTACCCACCCCCCTGGGCCCTGGGGACGTCACCCTCCATGTCCTCCCCTTGGGGTGTCAAGGGGGATCTCGAACACCAGGACTTTGAGGGTTGCAGGAAACAAGATCCGAACCCAAAATAACTTTAAGCAAAAAAGGGATTTTGCTGGGAGTCCCAGGCGGAGGGGGCCTCAGGGCTCCAGCGACCAGCCCCTCCTGGCTCCTCTCTGCTGAGCCCCCATCTCCCCGCAGACGCAACTCCTGCCGCCCCCGGCCGCAGCTCCCCAGTCTCGCATGGGGGTCTAGCTAGGGGACACCAGAGGAACGAGGGCCCCGACTGCCCCCGTGTGCCCGTTCCTGGGCAGTCACTAGAGCTGGGAGTCAGGCTCCTTGGCCTGCCCGGGTGACGCGAGGCCCTGCCGTCCCCGGCCAAGAATGGTTTTAACACGTTTAAATGGTTGGGGAGAAAACGGAGACTCTTTTGTGACATGGGCAGTAGGACGTGACTCCTCTCCCCTGAGTGCTCGGGCTGATGGGCCACGACAGTTTCCCGCTTGGGGTTCAGGGGGGACGCTCACTTCCCGGGCATGCGGTCTGACCAGTCAGCTGTGCTTTGGGGACAACAGGGAGAACCATCTGGAAGACAGGGGTGCATGTTTCTGCGGGCGTGGCAGCCATCCTGGCCTTTCAGCCAGGTCCTTGCTTCAGAGGGCCGGGGAAGACCTGGGGGTCCTGGCCATAAGGCCTGGGGCTGGGGTCACCGCAGGGCTCCCTGGTGGCCGTGGGAGGTGGGGGTGTGGGCCTCTCATTACGGACCGAGGGTCAGGCCAGCTCACCTGAGGCTGCTGTCCTGCGTCCTGCTGCTCAGTGGGCAGGTCCCAGAGGCCGTGGATGGCATTGGCACCTGAGAAAGATGGAGGGGACGATGCTGTTGCTCCTTCTGACCCACTCCACATGGTCTGGGAGCCGCCGGACCGTGGGTGAGGACGCCCCGTCTAGGGAACATCCTACCAGGTTCCCTGTCTGGGCCCAGAGTCCAGGTCAGCACGTCGAGGATGGGTCCATCGGCGGCAGCCAGGAAGCCAGGACTGCCCGAACCCGCTCCGGGGCTTCTCTATCAGAGGCAAACAGTGGTCATCCAGTGCCCAGCTCCCGAGGCCATCTGGCTCTGAACCTGGGGTGCCAGGTAGCAGGTGCCGTGGGGGCGCCCACTGCCCTTCCGCAGTGTCAGTGCGGGCGAGCAGACCTGGGGCGGTGGCTTCTCATTGCCCCACTGGCGGGGCCGGGCACCGGGTAGCCAGGCCTAGGTAACTCTCAGGGCCTCCCGATGTGTGGCCCCTCCCTGGCAGGGTCCTCCCACCTCCGTGACCCTGTGCACCCTTCCTCCTCCCCAAGAGCGGAATTGAAGCCACGTCAGTGGGCGTCCTCCTGGGTCAGTCCTGACCCTGCTCTCAGCCAGAACACAGCCCTGTTAAGGGCCAGGGAACACCCAGCAGGAGCGGCGCAGCGAGGGCTGGGGTCCAGGTGTGCACCGGCTCCAGAGGGCTCCCTGGCAGCACCAGGAATATTGAAGGAGGCTGGCAGGGAGCCGTGCTCCTGCGTGCCGTGGCGGGATAGTGGTGGGACCTGCGTGGGGGCTCTCGTGGACACGTCCCCAGAAAGGTGGGCAGCCCCACTGGGCCTGCTGCACTGTGGGGCTCTGGGGTGTCAGCTGTCCAGGGAGAGGTGCTGTGAGAAGGGGCCGCTCTCCTGCCCCAGAGAGGCCTCCCGCCGCATGGCTGGGGCCGGGCACAGCGTGGTCCCACCTATTTGATCTCCTTGTGCATCCGTGTGGCTCCGGCTGTTGAGTGTGCCCCGTGTGCCCGTGTTTGTACACTGCCTTTCCAGCCCTCGCCCGGCCCCGATGGCCACGGGCACCGGCCCTGGTCTGTGCCACCTGTGACTCCCGTGGTGCAAATGCTCATCGTGGCCCACCTCAGGCTGCCAACGAGAGGTCGGGAGGTGATGTCATCGTCCCCAGGCTGCGGGAGCCGGCTCCACGCACCACTGCCAGGCACCAGCTCCAGCGTCTCTCAAACCCGGGAGGTCGACCACAGTGCAGGCAGCCGGGACGCCCCATTTGCAGGTTGGGGGAAGCGCTTTGCCCGAGGTCACGTGTCGGGGAAGAGGCAGAACCGAGACTCCAGTGTGGACCTTCCTGGGCCGACCTGCTCCTCTGGCAAGGTGCACATCCACACGGAGGCACTTGCCTGCTGCCGAGGGCCGGGCCCTGCCAGGGGCCGAGAGCTGCCGGCGGCTGCTTCCTCCCGGCCTTGGTCTCAGGCCCCAGCACCTGTAGTCCTCCTCCACCCAAACTCCGCTTCCTTCCCGGTGCCCTGGGCTTAGAGCACTCAGCCACCGTCTACACCCCCGGGAGCCACCCAACCAGCCTGAGTCCTCACACCGTTTAAAAAGAGTCGCTTTGGGGTTTGAAGGGCACCGGTGTGTGCACACCACTTACAGGATAACTTCTGATTATTTGCTTAACGGAGGAGCAAATATTACGTCTTATAAACCAAAGGGCAGGCTGTCGTGTGGGAGAATATTGACTGGGGTGCCGGTCTCCGTGGCAGGGCAGGATGGGCAGGGCGATGACGCTCTGCTTACACGAGCAGAAACACGCCGTCTGGGGCCGCGTGGGTCTGTTTACCTGTGAAGAGGGAAGGGACAGGCAGCTGGGCCTGTGTCAGCATCCCCCCCTTCCCCCGAACTTGGCCTACCCTGCCGGGTGGGGCAGGGTCCTCCCACCTCCGTGACCCTGTGCTGTGCCTGCAGATGGAGACCCCACCCCAGCCCTGCCCTACTTGCAGGTGACAGCCGCCAACCAAGCCACGTGGGAGCATGACCGTGGCCAGTGGTTTGGGTCAGTGGTCCCCAGCCTTTTGGCATCAGGGACCATTTTCATGGAAAACACTATTCCACCAACCGGGGAGAGGGAGATGGTGTCAGGGTGATTCAAGCGCGTTACACTTACTGTGGGCTTTATTTCTATTATTGTTACATTGTAATATATAATGACATAATTCTACAACTCACCACAGGTTGGGGACCCCTGGTTTAAGTTGTTAAAACAAACACCCCCCAAGGTAGCTCTAGCTGGGGGCAGCAGAGGGAAGCTGAAGGGGCGTCTGTGGAGAGAATGGGGCCCCCACGCCTGCTTCCCAGGGGCATGAGCCGCGCGGCGGGAGCCCCGTTTAGCCCAGGCCGGGGCCTGCAGCCCGCCGATGCCGGCCAGCCCTGCCGTGGGAGGCCACAGCCCTTGGGAAGCTTGCAGACCCTGCCCCAGCAGGAGATGCAGTGTGTTGGCATCAGCCCCCACTGGGAGCGGCCGGCCGGCCTGGGGGTCCTGCCGAGCCCCCGCCTGCCCGCTGGCCGTGGGAGCTTCGCCTCCTGACCCCACCGCGGTCCCCACACTGTTCTGGATGTTTGCACCTCAACCATCTGCGTGGAAAACGAGCACCTATTTGGTTTACATGACCACATGGGTGACCCAGTGTCCAGGGCCCCCATACGAGGGGGGCTGTCCCCGCGGCAGTGGGTGTCCCCGGGTTGCCTGGATCCCTGGGGGCTGGCACGGTGCAGCTGAGGCAGCTCGGCCCAGAGCAAGGCCAAGTCGAGGGCTGTGGATGTGGGTGGGGACAGGTGGAAGGTGAACAGCGCTGGGTGCCTGCAAGTCCTGCCTCCAGGTCCTGCCCTCTGAGGGCCACCCACACCGGTGGCATCTGCAGTGCGAGAGGTCACAGCTGCTGCATCCCCCGTTCTCCCCGCTCTGACTGGGCTGTGCACACATGAGGATTCTCTGCGTACCACAGCGCCATGTGCACCGTGCCCCCGAGACTCTTGCCTGTGGCGGGGCCAGATGCCGGGCTGGCTCTGTTCTCACCCCAGGCTGCCTGTTGAAGGCAAAGGTGACCCTGAGGTGGGACCTCACGCCACCGTCCTTGGCTCCAGTCCTACCTTGACAGCCTGGAACTGCCCTCGACCCCGAGCAGCTGCCCCTCCACCACCCCCAGCCCCTGGACACCCCGGTTTTCTGTGTCCACGGAGTTCAGGGCAGAGGGTCCCAGTCCTGGCTACACAGTGAGTGTGTGGCAGGGAGGAGACAGAGAGAGAGGGGAGGGTCCTCGTGTTCCCTGGGAAGTGGTCAACTCCTGACAAACACCCAGTCCTATGGTGTGTGCGTGTACGCTTGCATGTACATGCACATGTATGTCTGTGTACAAGTACATGTGCTGTACTCACGTGCGTATTCTGTGCGCATGTGCTAGACCTGTGCAAGTGCTTCCTATATGGGTGCTTGTGTGCACGTATGTGTGCATGCATATGCTGTGTGTGCATGTGTGGGCATGGATGTGCATGGGCACCTGTGTGCATGTAGAGTGTGTGTTGGAGGAGGCAGGGGGCACCCCGGCTGCTGGTAGAGTGCATCTGTGGGTGTGGGTGCCCCTTCCCAGGCAGCTGAGCTCTCTGCGCTGGCTCCTGCCTGCTGGTGCCCAGAGGATGCTCCCATCCTTGGGTCTCAGGAAACACACTGCTCCAAGGAGCCCCCTGTGTGGACTCGTGTGGCTGGGAGCACTCTGGTGAGGGGCTCCTGAAAAGTGAGGCCAGGCCCTGGGAGACCCAGGGAGACTGGCTGTTGGGGCTCAGACCAGCTGCGACATGAGCCCAGCTGCAAAGAGACCCAGAGGAAGCAGGGCCCCACACAGCTGCCCTTCGCCCCACACCCACGTGTCGTCCTCAGGCCACTGGGTGAGTGTGGCGCCTGCCTCCTAGCCGGTGCACACTGGTCTGGCAGGTGCCGCTCTGGCCAAATGGCCAGTGACCGGGGCCAAAGCACCTGGAACCCACGGGCGGGGAGGCAAGCAGTAGCTGGCCTGGCAGGCAACCCGCGATCCACAGTGGCTGCCTCTCCTTGACCCCCGGGGAGCCCCACGCACTGCCGCCGCCCTCCCTTTGAAGAGCAGCGGATTATCTCAGATGCCGCTGCCTGCGCCCCCCCCCCCCCCCCCCCCCCCGCGCAGGGCTGCCAGCTGAGTGGCGGGTGGCAGCTGCTCGGAGAGCTGGAGGCTTTTGATTTGCGTCAGTGCCGAGCAGGCCAGGAGAGGCCTCCGCGCCGGGCACTTGGCAGCTGCAGGGAGTCACAGTGACATCACGGCTCTGGGGGCCCAGGGAGGGGGCCCAGGGGACAGGCAGCCTGCACGTTCAGCCCAGCACCGGGCCCACGTCCTCCCTGCCTCCAATGAGCTGGTTTTTAAAAGCAGTTTCCGTGATGCAAGCGCCGGGGTCGGGGGGTGGGGGGCAGCGGAAGCTGGAATTCTCTCTCCCTCGAGCTGCCCTGCGGATCCAGCGCAGCGGGCTTGCTCCCCTGTGGTCACCGAGGGACTCCAGCTAACCGAGGGACTTGGCAGGGGCCCGGCCGTGACTGGAAACCTGCAGAGATGAAAGGGCCCCATGAGAAACAGCTGGCGGGGGCGGGACACACACTCACTCCCCTTCGAGGCCCTCTGAGTGACCCCACGTGTCCCCTCCCAGCCCCCGCTCGTCACTGACCCCTCCGCCTGGGCAGGGGCAGATGTGAGTCACTGGGACATTCGACACTCCAGCCCTGCATGGCCTTCCGAGAAGGCGCCCCCAGCCCCCACCCGCCTTGGGCCGCAGTATGTCCCCAGCCCGGGAGCCATCAGGCTACCCCCAGTGGCCGGCAGTGACCACCCTCGACAGCCTGGCCGCCTCCCTCCGCTCCTGGGCCCAGGCACCCGCGTGCGCCAGCTATGCCACGGTTGACCTACTCGAGCGACTCCTCCAGGCAGGAAAGCCCGGGTCCCGTTTTCCTTGGAGCTCCCGGAGCCCTGAACTCACTGCACCCACTTGCTCCCTCCCTGTGCCCCCAGTGAGCCCTGGCGTGGGGGTCCAGGGCTCCTCTGCTCCTCCATCGACACCCTCAGGTTCAGGGCTGCCTGCTGGGAGGCGCAGGAAGCCAGCGTGGGTGCCCTGTGACAGCAGAAGGAAGGCCAGGCGCCTGGAGAAAGCTGCCCGGCAGTCTGCGTGGGGCGGCTCTGGTTCCGGGAGTGGGGGAGCCACATTCTGACCCCCCACCGTGGCACAGCAGACCCTGCTCCCCAGCACCCAAGGGCCTTCCCTCACCCACTCCACCCCACACCCCAACCCCGGTTCTGCCGCTTGCCAGGCTCGGGGGTGCTTGGCGGGGCTCTGTGTCTCGTCACCGTGTGACCCTAACGCAAGCGTCCTGGCAGTGTCCGTGTCCCGGGGCTAGCGTGGCAACGGACCACGGGCTGGGGGTTAAGCTGCAGCAGTTCCGGAGGCTGGGGGCCCGAGATCGAGGTGTCGGCAGGGCTGGTTCCCTCTGGTGGCTCTGAGAGAAAGCCCCTTCCTGCCTCCCCAGCCGCCGTGGGCCACGTCACTCCAGCCCCACCTGCCTCCACGTGGCCCTCCTCCCTGTGTCCCTGTGAGTCCCTGTGAGTCCCTGTGCTTCTCTTTTTCTCTCTCTGGTGAGGACACCAGTCGCTGGATTTGGGACCCAGGCTGGTCTCCCCGCATCGGCCTTGCCTTAGTCACATCTGCACAGGCCCGGCGTCCAGATGTGGGCACAGTCCCAGTCCCGGCAGACATCTGTGTGGGGCCACCATTCGGCCCGCCACTGGGGTTAGGAGGAGCGACCTCCCGTCCTGAACATAAGCTCATCCACCTGACCGACCGGGTGCCCGGTGAGCAGACAGAGACAGAGAGTCCCGCCTGGCCAGAGCAGAGCGGGGACAGGAATGCCAGGCGCGGTGTATGACCGTGGGGATCTGTCAGACCCCATGGTGCGGCTCAGACCCCAGGGCCTCCCTCTCCCTGTGCCCCAGGCCCTGCTATGTCTCCTGCCCTGACCCTGCGTGTGGGCCCACCTTCCAAGGTCAGGCCAGCTAAGGGCCAGGGGCTGTCCTGCTCCTCCAGGCCTGCAGGGACATGTGCAGGCCACCCGGGCACAGACCCTGACCTCTGACCCACTCAGGGCAGAGCCAGGCCTCACAGCTCCCGGGAGACCCATGATAAAGCTGGGCCTGGGTGACATGTGCGGGCCGGTCAGCCGTGCTCTGCCGTAGCCTGGATGACATGAAGCAGGGCAGGGTTGGCCCGGCATGGCCTCTGAAGCTGAACAGGCCGGGCCACTCCCGCCCGCTCTGCTCAGCAGAGATGGTGACTCACGGCTAAGGCCTCCTGGGAGGGCGGGGGTGCCCAGCGGAGAGGAGCTGGGACGGGCACCTGGCCGCAGCAGCTGCACCATCAGCTCCCAGCCCCGTAGAGCTGTGGGAGGGGGGTCCTGGTCAGTGCCCACACCCCAAGAACAGAGAGGTCCCCGGGAGCAGGGAGAGGGCAGCCCTGCCCAAGGAGGCGGGAGCTCAGGCTGGCCGTGTGGGGCAGGAGGCCGGGCCCTGGAGGTCCGCCTCGGCAAAGTGAATGGGGCTCCCTGGGGCTCAGGTAAAGGAGACAGAAAAACGCACCCTCACCTCATGCCCCGGGTGCCTAGGGACAGCTCCCAGCAGCGGGGAGCCCTCAGCGCCCCTTGGAGAGGCGGAGGCGACTGGGCGTGGCCCGAGGGAAGAGGCAGGTGGGTCCTTGTGAGCAGAACGAGGCCCTCCAGCCGGGGCGGGGAGGGCTAGGAATGCCCACTGCGTCACTCGGCCGTGGTGGGCCGCTGCCCTTCCTGGAGTCCAGGGGTCTGAATGCCCGAGTCCCGGGTGAGCAGGGCGGTGGCGTGGCCTCCTGGGAGGTGCTCCAGGGCCCGCCGATTCGCCACATGCAGGAATGCACCTGGCAGCGACAGCGTGCCTGCCCAGGACATGGGGTCGCTAAGAGACAGCGGCGCCTCTCCACGTCCGTGGCTCTGAGGACGTGCAGGGCCCAGCAGGGGATGCATGGTTTCCCTGGTAGCTGCCCTGTGCAGTCTGCCTGCAGCTCCCTGAGTCCTAAGATAGCTCCTCCCTGGAGAGGCCCAGGCTGGGGGGCCCATGGCCAGGCCTGGCCTCTCGTCCGGGGGGCTCCTTGCGGTCGCGTGGCTGGCTTTCAAAAGTGAAGACAGACTCACCGCTGTGTAAGACCCTGGGCAGACCCTGGGCAGACTCATGCCCAGCCTATCCCGTCCCCAGCCGCAGGTCAGTGCCTGGAGCCTCAGGTGGGGACATTCCAGGCTCCCCCACCAGGAATCCTGTCTCCGGAATGGAAAAGGTCCCGAGAAGTGCATCCGTGTTTAGGGTCATTCCCCAGAGAGAAAGGAGTGAAAGTGCCAGGTGCCCGCAGGCGGGGAGGGGAGTCCTGCAGGGGGACCGGGCTCCAGCTGAGCCGTTCACAGGTAGTCTGGGTGTGGCCCAAGGCCAGGCCACAGGCTCCTGTTTAGCAGCCCCCACAGGGCAGAGAGCAGGGCTGCCTCAGCAGGGCCAATGGGGGTCCCACCGTGGCCTGTCAGGGTCCAACTGTGGCAGGCAGCTCTGGGGAGGGCACCAGAGTCCCACAGCCCGTGGCAGCTCTTCAGACAAGGCCCTTTGGCCGCAGCCCTGCCTGGCCCCGCCTGGCCCCGCCTCCTGACTCCCGGATAGTATGTCCTTCCCCGTGATGCTGGTGCCTCAACAGAGCAGCTGGGACACCCTGAGGGACCAGGCCTTTGCCCAGTGGCAGCCTTGCCCTTTGGGCTTTGAGGGGGACTGGAGGAGGTGAGGGGGGTGACACTGACCCCTCCCCGGGAGACACTCCCTGGCCGAAACTTAGTGGCTTCAAACACACAGATTTATTCTCTTACAGTTCCAGAGGTCATGGACCCCACTGGATCTCACTGCCTAAGGTCAAGGCGTCGGCGGGCTGCTGCTCCGGCAGTGCGCAGGGAAGGCTGGGGGGGTGCGGGGGCCCTCCCTGGCCTTTGCCGGTGCCTAGAGGCATCTGCCGTGCACCTTGGCCTGCGGCCTCTCCTGCATTCAAAGCCAGCAGCACATCTCTCTGACATCTGTCCCCCACGTAGGATCCCAGCGCTCACTTCGGGCCTGCACACGGAATCTAGGGTCATCTCCCCTTTAGGTCCGGTGGTTACCAGCCTTAACTCCCCTGTGCCTTGTAAGGGGACACGTTCACAGGCTCCAGGACTGGGATGTGTCATCTCTGGGGCCATTGTCCTGCCAGCCACACTCTGCCGTGGCCTTGCCAGCAAGGCAGGGGTGTCCCACGACCCTCTCCTCCCCTCGCTGGCCTCGTCTGTGGTGCCAGGCCCAGGCCCCGGGCTGATAAGGTGACCAGAGCACAAGCCACCCATCGTGCCTCCACGGTGGGTCCCAGGGGCCGGGCAGCCTGCGGCTGGCATCCTCCCACCTGGCAGAGAGGCCTTTGTGCTGGGGGCTGGGTCTCCCCTGCTCTGTGAGGGCCAGGACTGGGCTCTGATCCTGGTCCCTGCCCAGGGCTAGGTGACTGTGTAGCTCGGTGAGCTGTCACCAGCATCTACACCATGATGCTCCGATCTGTCGGGCCGGGCAGGCAGCACCCAGTTTAGATGTCGCTCTGTCCTGGAACAGTCACTGCACGCGAAGGCTTGGGGGAAGACTTCGTTCTTCTGTTAGAGCAAGCGCTAACAGGGCAACAGAGAACACGGCAGGGGAATGAATTTACTTTTACATCAAAATGAGATTCCAAAGAAAAGTTGGCTTTGTTACAGCCTCTTAGGACACCCCCCAGATCTCTAGGGTATAGTTCATGGCTGCAGGGTGAGGGGTGTGCTCACAGAAAGGGTGGGTTGGGCTGCCCAGTGGCCGTCAGGGGCTTGGTGGCCATGGCCACTGTCACTGGGGAAGAACAGGAGAGGAAGGGACAGGAGGCACCAAAGGCAGCAGTGGGGGCCACAGGAAACGCAAGTGTCAGGTCTGGGAGGGACGGGGTTCCTTGGAACGTGGAAGGGGACAGGACCCAGAGGAGGGAAGCAGAGTCTTGGCCTGGGCCAGCCCTCGCCCCCACTGGGCTCCATGCCAGAAACTAACATTCCTCCCCAGCCAGCACTTGTCCGATAAGGCTGACTCCGAGCGCCTGGGACCGTGCCCCGCCAGGAACAGGGACTGCTGCTCCCGTGAGCCCTGGGCACCCACCATCGGCAGTGGTGATGCTGTCAGCAAAGTGCTGGCTCAGAAATGACAAAGTCCCACCTGTGTGCTCCTGCAGTCCCTCCTGGGAAGGCTCCCCTTCTAGGCTCTGTCTTGGAGTGGAGGAGGGGACAGAAGAGGTCAGCCCAGAGGCTTGCGTGGTTCCTGTTTTGCCCCCTGCTCTGAAGGTTGCTTTCTTTGGAAGGTCACAGCCAGCTGACAGCAGGAGCTGGAGCCACTGAGGTCTGTCTGATCTGAGGCTTCAGCATGTGGGGCAAGGGACTAGGGACGGGGGAGGAGGGAGAAAACAGGGAAACAAGTGAGTGGCTTCTGCAAAAACAGGGCTGGGGGAACAAGGGAAGGGCAAGACAGAAAATAGGAAGGGAAGGGAGGAAGGGAAGGCCGAGGGCGGGAGGGGCTTCTGGCCCAGAGGAGAGAGGGCCTGCTTTGTGTTTCCCCACATGCCGTGGCTTGGTGTGGCGTGTTACGATGGGTCTCCATGACCAGGATCTGTCTTTACCCCTTCCCCCAAGGCCCTTGGACACCAGAGCACACACAGGCCTTCACAGCCCCGGGCCGTCAGGGCTGGTGCTGGGGTCCGCTGTGGACCGCTCCTGCAGTCACAGAGGAGTCCCCTCCACACCCAGGCCTGTCAGCATCCCCCGGGCTCCTTCCTGCTTTCTCACCACCCCAGCCTGCAGCTGCCCAGCCCTGCCCGCCTGAGCCCTGGCTCCCCTACAGGCCCGCAGGGCTGGGGCAGGACTGCACCCCTGAGCTCAGCCTGGACACTCGGACACAGGTGCCACCCAACTCTCTGAGGTGGTACTGCCCTGCATGGATGCAGCCGGGATTCTCTGGGCTGTGTGTGCCATGCCGGCACACTGCAGGACCGACACTTCTCAGAATCTCGGCAGGAGACAGATGGCCCACTCATCAGGGGGTTCAGAAGAGCTTTGTTAATGAAAAGAGCATTTTGGGAGGTGTTGGCAGGTTGAGAGAAAAACCAGACCTGCCGAGGCATCAAGGGGCCTGTGATAGTGGCAGCCGTGACCACACTCAGGGCTGAAGGGGCAAGGAAAAGAAAGTTCTTACCAAAACAAGAGGCAGAGTCCCAGGAAGGGGCCACCTGGCCGGGGTGTGCTCCTAGAGGGACATGGCCACTACCAGAATGCAGGGGAGCAGGGATGGTGAAGGAGGGACAATGCCCCTCCGATCTGTCCTACCCTTATCTGATGGCCTGCCACCACCTCCAATTGGCTGAAGCTCCAACCAGAAGCCTGAAGGTAAGGGAGCCCAGGGGGTGTCCTACCTGCTGAGCAGCTGGGACACAGTGTAGGATGGAGTGGCACAGAGAAGGATGGAGAAAGGATGTGGGGCAAACAGAGAAACCCAGTTATTACTCCCAAGAGTAGTAACTGGACAGTATAGTGATGGTGGTGGTGGTGATGATGGTGATGATGGTGGTGATGGTGATGGTGATGATGGTGGTCATGGTGATAGTGGTGATGGTGGTGATGTTGGTGGTGATGGTGATGGTGGTGATTGTGGTGGTGATGATGGTGATGACGGTGGTCATGGTGGTAGTGGTGATGGTGGTGATGGTGATGGTGGTGGTGATGGTGGTGGTGATGGTGGTGATGATGGTGGTGATGGTGGTGGTGATGGTGATGGTGGTGATGGTGGTGGTGATGGTGGTGATGGTGATGGTGAAGATGGTGGTGGTGATGGTGATGGTGGTGGTGGTGATGGTGGTGATTGTGGTGGTGATGATGGTGATGATGGTGGTCATGGTGGTAGTGGTGATGGTGATGGTGGTGATGGTGGTGGTGGTGGTGGTGGTGATGGTGGTGGTGATGGTGGTGATGGTGATGGTGATGATGGTGGTGGTGATGGTGATGGTGGTGGTGTTGATGGTGGTGATTGTGGTGGTGATGATGGTGATGATGGTGGTCATGGTGGTAGTGGTGATGGTGATGGTGGTGGTGGTGATGGTGATGGTGGTGATGGTGGTGGTGATGGTGGTGATGGTGATGGTGATGATGGTGGTGGTGGTGGTGATGGTGGTGGTGGTGATGGTGATGGTGGTGATGGTGGTGGTGATGATGGTGGTGGTGGTGGTGGTAGTGATGGTGATGGTGGTGATGGTGATGATGATTGTGATGGTGGTGATGGTGGTGGTGATGGTGATGGTGGTGATGGTGGTGATGATAGCTATGGTGGTGATGGTGGTGGTGATGGTGATGGTGGTGATAATATCCCTAGTGCTAGAAATGAAGTCAGTCATTTTCTAGAGAAATCTCACAGCGTTTTGCTATCTGCTTTCAGATGCCTGTTTTCCTCTGGCTGCACTGCACCAGTCACATCCGTGCCCCCAACTCCCACCCAGACAGTGCTGTCTGCATAACAAGAGGCCACCTATCCCCAGGAGATACCACTGGCCCGGACGAGTCCTGTCAGCCACTGCTCACATGGACTATCACTGTATCTTTGTCCTTCCCTGCACCATCAGCCATGAGCCACATGTGCTGTGGCAGATCCCGTGCCCACGACTGACTGTTCACATTTGGGTTACTTATTTCCCAAGGTCCCAAGAGCCTGCTCACAGGAAGTTTTCCCTGGCGTGGTCTTGCCTGTCCGGGGCCCCTGCCCTCTCAGACACTGCCCCCAACAATGTTTACTTCCTCCTCTGGCCCCCAAACCCTCTCAGGCCCCTGTCCCCCCCCCAAGAGGCCATGTATCCCCATCAACGAGTAGATGCTGTGCCCACGGCTGGAAGTGGAAGGGGAGGCTCTCGGGACAGACTTGGCATCCCAGGAAGGAGCGTGCCGGGCCTGCACACGCACGCTCCACCCCTGCTCTGAGGAGTGTGACCCTGGGGGATTCTGCACGAGTTCACTTGATCACTCTTTAAACCACCCACACAAATACACATGCACGTGTGCTGCACACTCACATACACAACACTCACACATACAAAAAACATAGGCT
Source organism: Lepilemur ruficaudatus (assembly GCA_963574885.1). Classification (NCBI taxonomy): domain Eukaryota; kingdom Metazoa; phylum Chordata; class Mammalia; order Primates; family Lepilemuridae; genus Lepilemur; species Lepilemur ruficaudatus. Next base: position 86,112 of record CAUYRT010014729.1, read on the forward strand.
CACATACAGATATACATGCACATGCAACACACAACACATGCCTACACACATGTGCATAACACATATAAACATGTATACACAGTACGCACTTATGCTCAACCACACACAAACACACATGCATTAAACACACATGCACATATACATAACACACAAATGCACACGCACATGCAACACACACATACTCACACATAACACACAAATACACATGCATGCAGTACACTCATATGCACACACAACACACACAACATATACATCTCAAACACACACACCACTTGCATACAAACACACACTCACATACCACACACACACACACCAGCATCCTTCCCACCCTGAGGTTTAGGGGAAGCTCCCACGCTGGAATCTGGCAGGAGTGGGGGCTTCTCATTTTGTGTCTCGCTGATCTAGGACCTCGGCCCCAGAAGCAGCCTTCCTTCAGACTGCACCCTCGTGCGGCCGTCAGGGCTCCTGGAGGGGGTGGAAGGGCTTCCACCCACACGGAGAAGCCTGCGGAAGGCCCAAGGTCATGCAGGCCCACGCGTGGCCTCCACGTCTCCACTCTCAGGGCTGTTTCACATCCTCAGGGGACTGGACATAGGCCCTGGTGCCTTGGCCCTGCAGGGTGGGAATATTTCTCTGCAAGGTGCTGGGCAAGTATTTGCAAGACCTTTCTGGGGGTCTTGGGAACTCGAGGTATTTTTCACAATGGTGAGGAGTCCCTCTGACTCCTGCATGCTATTTCCTGCCCCGCGCTGCCCCGGGCTCCGGACTCGGTACCCAGTGGCTCCTGCCATGTAGAGGTCTAATAAGCCTCTCGAGCAGATGGCCGCTCCGCCTCCGCCGCTGCGCGCAGCCACCGCCTCTCGGGTGGCAGCACATCCATCCTTGCAGCTGCTCAGGTTGGTCCAAGTCCTCCTCGTCGCCAGGAAACCCCATCCGCTCTGTCATCAAAGTACGCCCGGGATCTGCCCACTTCCCTGCCTCCCTGGCCGGATTACTGCAGCGGACTCCCACGGTTTCCCACCCGCTTTGCCACTGTCTGGCCCCCGCACAGCGCCAAGGGAGCTGCTTCCCGGCTCTCCCGAGCAGGTGCCCACACCAGCAGAGCAGGCTGGGCTGCAGCCACCGGCGCCCAGGCCCCCGCGCGCCTGCCTGCGCCTGCCAGAGCGCCCAGGGCCCAGCATGCTGTAAGATGCACTTTCATCTCTTCTGTTCCTGTCTGCATTCCCAGCAGGGCAGACACTCCACAAAGGTCCGAGCTGTTGTCTGTCTGCTTGCTGGTGACGAGAAGGAGGAGGATGCCCCAGGCCCAGCCCAGAGGAGGTGCTGAGCAAACACTTGTTAAGTGAATGAATGCACGGAATGCGGCTCTACTCTGTGGCCTCTGGAGACCCAGAAACAGAAGCAGATTTGCAGAGAAGAAAGCCCTGACGTTGAGGGGTTTCTGCTTGAGGCGCTGGCTGGGAACCTGATCCCTTTCCCCTCGAATCTGTCTGTGGCTTCCACACGCCAGGGTTCCTGCGCAGCTGATCCGCCCACTGGGTTAGGAGAGGCCAAAGGGGCTGGTGGGGCGGAGGGCTGCGGCCCCAGCCTGTCCCTGGCATCCTGGAAATGTCCCCGCCACGGGGAGGGCCTGCCTGGCACTGGGGCCCTCCCCAGTCCTCCCCGGCCCTCACTGTCACATGCTCCCTCGCGCAGGCCACTGCAGGAGTCACAAGGCAGAGTTTCCATTAGCGTCAAACGGACGTGGGTGCTGGACCTGGGGTGGATGGGAGCCAGGAGGGAAGAAGCCGGTTTTAGAAAATTCACATGCCTGGGAGGTCACACGGGGGGGCCCAGAGGGCACCACCCCCCACGGCAGGGGTGAGAACGGCCCTTGGGGTGTGGAGCCAGTGTGTGTGCGCACTCTCCCTCCTGTGTCTCACACACACGCACACGCACATGCATGCACTGCCCCCGTGTGTCCGCGCTGGAGACCGGGCAGACCGCCCCAGGGTTGGGGGAGGCCTCCCACCCCGTGGTACAGGACGGCGGGCGCAGCGGTGGCCCTGGTCATGCACTCCACACCCCCGTCTATTCAGTGCCCGCTGTGTCCCCAGCGCCGTGTGCTCCGGGGTCACACAGGCAGGAGAAGGGTGCTCCGGCTGTGGGTGTTAGAGCTGTGCTCTCCCCTAAGTGACACCAGAAATCACTGACACCTCTCAGGCCCTGTGGCTTTCTCCTTCCTGGACTGTCCCCTCCTCTGTTGGTGACGGGACCTTCTTCACCTTTAGAAAACCTGTGTGCCTGCTCTCATCAAGAGTCCCGGACTTGGTTGTTCTGTCTCTAAAGGGCTGCCACCATCTTCAGGATGATCATGTGACCTGAGTTCACATGACCCCAAGTCTAGCCAATGAGAAGGCCTCATTTCTCCAACCACAGAAGTCAATGCAGGGATGGGCGTTAATCCTGGTCCAAACAATCAAATCCTGCCCAGGGTTTTGCCAGAACGGTGAAGACAGAATCATCTGACTATCCAAGTGGGAGTTCCCAGGACCCCCTCAGCCCAGAGTCCCTGGGCCACCCCTGCCTGAGAATGAAGCCACACAGACCAGATCAAGCTTGGAGTCTGAGTAAGATGGTGCCCAGTGACATCTTTTGAACTCCTGGATCCAGCTAGGCCTGAAGCCAGCTGTACCCTCCATTTTCCCGTTGTCAACCTGAAAACTCCCTTCTTTTCTGAAATGAGCTTGGGTTGGGGCTCTGTCACGTGCAACCAAAAGGAATCCTGAGCAATGCCACCACTTCCACTGGCATTCTTGGGACTAAGCACCCGTCATTTGGGAATAATTATTTTCATGCTGTCCTTAGTTTCAGTAATTACTTTGTCGATGATAGTCCCTTCTAGTTCCTTGCAAAGATCTTTTAGAAAGCAGCAGGCTGCCTCAGCTGGGCCAGGGGAAAGGGCATCTTGTCTGAGCTCAGGGAGCCAGGCACGGCTGCAGGGGGGCACCAACAATGCAGGGCTTTCCCCGAGCCGCCCCTCCTTCCCCACAGGCCGGCCAGGCTTGGGGGGCCCTTGTTTTGCTGGAGACCTTTCCTCCCAGAGCCCCGCAGGCCCATGGGGGGCTGTTTCAGGGCCCCACCAGGCTGACCCTCAGAGTGTGTGCGGAGCTGGGGAGAGAGACCTGGGGTGCTTGGGCCCCGCCCACGTGACGGCCACAGCATTGCCAGAGCACATGGCCTGCTGAGCTCTGTGATGGGGGAATGTCACAGAGGAGAGAGAGGCCCGACCTGGGGGAGGTAGGACACTCACCGCAGGGGAACATCAGTGCCACGGACATGGCTGCCCCAGGGTGCACAGTCGGCGAGAGGGCTCTGGAGGTGGGAGCCCAGCCCACGGGGCGGCTGCAGAGAACAGTGAGGGCCGCAGTGAGTCAGTGTATCTGCCCAAACCTGGAAGGGCAGGGAGTTGTCAGAGGACTCTGGCGTGGGGTCAGGGGACAGACACGCAGCAGCCTTTGTCTGGGCTCCAGCGACACTGCAGAGGTTCCCACAGCAGCCCGGCCACCTGTGGGGAGAGTCACGTTTGTAACATGCCCCTTGGCCTGGACCAGGTGGAATTCCACAGCCAAAGGCACAGAGCTGCCGCGCCAGCGCTAGGGACGCAGGTACACCTTGAAGGCCACCAGTCGGTGCCTGCGGGTCGGCATTTGAGCTTGGGCCTTCCTGCAGCACTGCTGCACCCCATGCTGCTTCCCGGGGCCACGTGCAGGTCCCCAGCCTTCCGCTGAGCCTGATGGGTGTGGGGAGGGACCAAGCGGGGCAGAGGCCCCAGGGGAAGAGTGGCGGTTCCGACACGCTGGGCGAGGCCGTCCCCGGATGGGCAGAGCGGAGCAAAAACAAAACAAGAGGAACGGGCCTCCAGGACAGACGGCTGAGGGCAGTCTGCGACACTCTGTTAAATTCTGCCCCCTTCGCAGCGCAGGGCTTGCATCTGCTCAGACGAGCTCCGCAGGGCTTGCGTCTGCTCAGACGAGCTCCGGGGCCGCAGAGACCCTCCCTGGGGATCGGGCGACCAGAAAGGAGGGCGAGCGCAGCCCTGCGGCCCAGAGACCCTCAGATGAAGTGGCACTTGAGTCAGACACGGGCATCGAGACCTCCCCACAGCTGCCGTCAACTGTGATGACGCTTCCAACCGCCGGAGCAAGGGCAGCGGCTGAGAACAGACGTCGAAATGTTCCCAGTGAAACACGCCCTCCCTGGGCAAAGTGACATTTCCTTAGATTTGCAGAAACGACTCGGGAGTCTGGCGAGTGAGAGCCGCCTGGAAACCAGCGCCGGGCACTGCCCCACACTCTCCCAGGCGCCCATCACCCCACTCGTGGGGGCCCCCACCCCTCTCTCTGATCTGATCAGGCCTGCGGTGAAGCTGTCCCCGTGCACCTCCATGGGGACACCCTCACGGCCACCCTGTGAACACCACGTGAGAACAAGGTGTCAGAGCAGAGGTCACCCTCTCCTTTGGACAAGCCCGAGCCCACGGGCGTGCTGGGGCTTCCGGGACACGTGCCGCAAACCCAGTGTCTGAGAACGATGGAAACGCATTCTCTCGCGGTCTGGAGGCCAGAAGCTGAGATTCCTGTCCCCGGACACCCCTCGCGGAGAGCCCGTTCCTGCCTCTCCCGGCCCTGCTGTTGCCGTCGTCCTCGGCACTCCCAGCTTACAGGTGTGTCACCCCAGCCCTGCCTCCGTCGTCATGCGGCTCCTGCTGCATGGGTGTCCCTGTGTCCTCTCTCCTTACGAGACACCAGTGCCTGGGTTCTGGGCCTGCAGGAGCTGCAGGATGGTCAGTATGACCATCTTCACCGTCACACCTGCAGAGGCCTTTTTCTCAGTACGGTTCCAGGGGACACAGGTTCTGGGAGGCCGCTGTTCAGCCCACAAGTGTGCGAGGTGGTTGAGGAATCTGATCTGAACTGAGGTCTGTCGGGCTGGCTGGGACCAGGGCCTGGCCGCGCGGCCACCGCGTCCTCTCCTGACTCCTCTCTGTGTCCAGCAGCGCCTACTCCTGGAGACCCCGTGTAAGCCCCGCCTCCGGGGCTCCCACTGCCAGAAGAAACACCCCAAGCCCCTCGCTCCACCCTGCCAGGTACCCTCCAACCCGGGCCACCCCCTTCTCCGGGGACTGATGGAGAGAAGTTTCCAGATACATTGTTAAGAGGATGAGGCGGGATACAGCGTGTGGTGGGCTGCCTTTTGTGTAATAAAGTGTGAAACACACGAACGTGTGCATATTTATTTATATTTGCAACAGAAGACACGGGGAAGAGAAGTCAGAAGCTGACACAGGCGGTGACTTCAGGTGGGTGGAGATTGGGAAGGAGGCTGAGCTCCCGGGTCCGCCCGGCCGCAGCCTCTCACTCCAGAACTCCGTGAGTGTTTCCCATTTTCAAAAACATAAACTTAAATTTAAGAAAAAGTACCCTCAAAAAAAGGAAACCAGCAAAAATTAAAATTTATATAGTTTATAACATAGCCCAAGAAAAGATTTATTTCAAATGACACTTGAAATTGTGTCAGAGCATGGTATTTACGTGCAGAGCGGGATGTATATCAAGGACAAAAAGGAGGAGAAAGAAACCATACGTGTCATTCAGCAAGTCGTGCTGTTAGCATCAAATGTGGCATTGTTGCTTGAAATTATTTTTTCTTTTCAGGATAAACCCAGTAGATGATTATGTAAATGTGCAGAACCAAAATTATTATTATTATTGCAAGAGAAAAAAACGTGCAAATGTAGAATCAACTAGGCTAAGAATTGTGCTGCAATCTCACATTTGAGCTGGCGATGTGCACGTAACCTCACGATTTACAAACAGCAGGAATCTCCTGGTCCTGCCGCTGCAGAGGACGAGAGGTGGCGGCCAGTCGGCAGCAGCAGGCGCCGAGGGCACCGGGATGTCGGTCTCTGAACCACCTTGTCCTGTGGGCGAAGTGGCGGACTCCAGACCAGACGCAGGGACCCGCCTCATCCCCCACAGGACGCCAGGGAAGGCGTCAGCCACGAACAAGGTTGTGTCAGAGCCACAGAGGTCCCCTGGGCGGCTTCCCTGGCCGAAGCGTCACAGAGCCAGGACCCCAACGGACCGAACGAAACATGAGCAATACACAAAAGTCCCTTCGTTCTTAACGATGCTAAAAAAGAACGTTGAAAAAAATTTGACCTGCTTGTTACCATTGGAGTTAATTTTTGTACCAACTCCTTACTCTGAAAATTGGTTATAATAAGGAGAAAAGGGTAAGGAACTGAGCATTTATCTTTTCTGCACAACCTGTATTTTGAGGTATCCAAACAGCCGCAGTAGACGGGGCGGAGAATTCCAGCCGACGCATCCAGGACGGGTGTGGGAATGTGAAAAAGTCACCGCTTTGCAAGCCCCTGTGAGGCAATGATTCGAGCAGCCATGGCCAGCGGATTCTAAAGCCATTGAGGACAGTGTCACGGGGACGCTGGATCACCAGGGGAGCACAGTGTCCCTCGGCGGCCGCGTGGAGTGGAGGGCCAGGCTGCCCCCACATGTGCCAGTCCTGGGACACCCCACGGGGTGAGGCCAGTGTGACCCTCCAGGTCTCAATCCCTGTTGGCAGGAGACAGCGGGGAAGCAGAGACGGAGGCCCGGTGACGTCACGTTACTGAGCAGGGACGTCCTGAACGAGGGGCCTCTTGACCTGGTTTCTTGAACAACCTTTGGCATGAAAAAAGTGGGAGGTGACAGTTCTAGATCAGATAGAACTTCCAGAGACACAGAGGCCAGGTATGGAGTGGGGACTTGGCACCGTTGCTCAAACCAACCAACTGCAAAGCAGCACCTGGGGGCTGCAGGGAATGTAGATGTGGGCTGGATGGGTCGCTGTTAAGGAAACAGGGTTGCTAGGTGAGGTGACAGCACGCGGGTCGCGTCAGGGTCCCTATCTGTCAATGATTCATAGGCAGTATTAAGGGGTGAACCACCAGTGTGTGTGAGATTCCTCCAAAATATTTCTCACACCCCAATACCAAAGCACGTACAGCGGGAGACCCAGCACCGTGAGTTTGCTGGTGTAAATAAGGGGTATCATACTGCTCCCTTGTTTCCTATGTTCGAACATTGCAATAAACGGATTTGAAGAGCGGGGGGTGGGGGGAGGCCTGCTGTTTCAGTAAAAGCACAGGCAGCCCTGTCCCCATCCCCAGGGTCTCACTATGGTCACAAAAGCAAAATCACCAGCCTCTCCTCACGTCCTGCCCTCCTGGGGCCCCGCCGGGAGTTGCCAGGGCTGGAGGCGCCTCGGAAGTCTGCCTGGGGAACGCCCTGGCGCTGCCCAGGGCCCGACTCAGCCTGTCTTCACCATGGGGATGCAACCCCACCCCGGCCCCAGGGCGCCGAGCCACGCCACGTGTGCCACCCACAGGCGCCCAGCGAGGACGGGCACAGCAGAGGGTGACGTGCGACCTGCCGAGCCACTGGTTGGCCTGGCACACTAGTGCGTGGCGACTGGGTGACGCCAAGATGTGCCCACCCACCCTCGCCCCGAGCACCAGCGCACTCTGCAGGGACAGCCGCACCCCGCAGGGTCTCAGAGCCTGGCCTTGTCCAGCCGCTGGGAGGTGACAGCTCGGGGTTGTCGGTGACAGGAAGGCGACATGGAAATTTAGCCCAAGGAGATAGCCTTGCAAATGCACAGATTCCTTTAGGGTAACATTCCCTGCAAGTGCTAGAAATGTCTAGTAGGGACAACAGCCTGGATTTCCTAAAGCACCCCTGAAATAAGGCCGTGTTGGAGAGGAATGCTTAACGACAGGAAAATGCTCTGATTATTAAGTTGGAAAGCAGAGTAGATGTACACGATGGCTCCAATTTATGTTATGTTATGTTATAAAATAAGCTGGAATAAAATACACTAACATTTTTCAAACGTCTGCTGGACGGTAGACTGGAAGGTGATCTCTGCTCGTGTTTGCTGTGGTTTCCGTGTGGCTGCACGGCCAGAGGCGTTATTTACTGGTCACGTGTTATGTTCTCAGCATCATGCCCAGAGCCTTACCGGTGAGTTACGGGTGTTATTGTCGACATTTTGAGGAAGAGGAAACTGAAATTCAAACATCGAAGCAACTCGGCTGTGAGTGGCTGAGCCGGGGTCTGCAACAGCAGAGCCCCAGGGACACCGCTCGGATCAGGGACCTTGTGACCCGCAGCGTCCTGGGCCCCACCCGGGCTTCTGATGAACTCTGTCTCGGCGAGTGGGGCGGCAGGAATCCGCATTAATCAGCTCCTGGGTGGTGCGAGCTCTCACCATGAAACGGGCTCCTTTGTGCCTGGGTCTGCCAGCGAGGCCTGAGTGCTGGGTATCCGGGGCCCTGACAGCACCCAGGCCTGGGGCCCGCCCTGGCCCCGGCCAGCCAGGAAGAGGCAGGTGGACGTCAGGGATGCCAGCCCTCCTCCCACTGCATGGCTAGGGGAGCCTCGGGGAGGAGCGGCTGCAGCCCTGGCCCAGCCCTAAAAGGGCCAGTTGGGGAGCTGGGGCTGGAGATCCCCACCTGGACTCACCCTGGTTGGGCACCAGCTCCGTCCCCTCAGGACTCTGTGAACAAGACACACCCTACGGTGGGGAGATTGTACCGGTCTCCCGAGCCCGGCGGTGCTTCCGTGTCAGCCGCGTTGCACGGCCTGCTTTACGGACAAGGAGACGGGCCCTGCGGTGGGGCCTGTGTGGGGTCACAGTGTGCGAGGACCAGGCAGGGTCTGGACGCAGGTCTGTCCATGGCGAAGTCCTATGAGCACCAACAGGCAACGGAACTCAGAGACAGCAGGAACATTGGAAGCCCGGGGAGGTGTAGGCGGGCACAGCTTCCATAGGGTTCTGTGGGGACAGGGATCTTGGCTGAGCACCCACAAGGAGCCCGACTCAGCCGGTGGGTGAGAGGGCAGCTCCACCCCTGCACAGCCCAGCACTGGCCCAGCCTTGGCCTCTGGGGACGGAGGGGGCTGGGAAGGTCCTGCTCCGCCAGGAGTAGACGGCACCGGGTCCCTGTGGCTGGCCCAGAATGTTTGTGGCTGCCGAGGGGAGGGCCAAGTGTTGGGGGCTCCCACGACACACCCTGCGGATGGCACAGGGAGAGGAGCAGCTTCAGCTTCCTCGTCAGAGCCGGTGTTGCCCTCGCTGGGTCCCAGGGCGGGTCCCAGGCTCCCAGTTTCCCGCCGGGAGGCCGGGCTGGCGTCAGGCTGCAAGGGTAACCCAGCCCGAGGCCGTGGAGGGCTGCCGACCCCAAGTGTTCATGGAGACACTTAAATTCCACTGGTTTCCCCAGAGTCTGTCCTCACCGACTGAGGGGAGCGTCTTCGAGCCTGGGGGAAGATTGCGGCGTCTCCCTGCGCTAAGGGAGCCGACGCCAGTCAGGTTTCCGTCTGAAACGTCGGTTCTCGGTGCTCATGGCTGAGGAACGGCCAGATGGACCGAAGTCAGGCGAGCACGCAAGTGAGGTTTGCTGAGGAGAGAAAGACGGGCGGGATACAGGTCTACAGAGCCTGGGACAGACGCCAGGGATGACGACCGGACCCGTGTCACAGCAACGGGAGAGCCACGGAAGGGCCTGGCAGTGGTCTGTGCCATGTTTTATAGGCCCCAGGTCCTGACTTTCCTGTGGCTCAGACGTCACCATGGAGCCACTTTCACTGGACGGTTGGGAGTTGGTCACTGCGCGTGCGGTTGCTTTAGGTCACTTTGCAGACTCCGTGGTGCCCACGCAGCTCGGCCCACGGGCTACAGAGTCCTCCGCATCCTTTTGCAGCGGTCACGGTCACTCTGAGTTCTGGCTGCAGATTCGCAGGGTGTTCCCTCCTCCCCCTGGTGTGGCAGTCGTTCACGGCAGGATCAGGTGGGGGCCCACGCTCGTCCTTCTTCCCAGGTGGGGCAGTTGCAACAAGGCAAGGCCCAAACTTTCGTCCCTAGGAGACCCGGAATCCCTCACTACCAACCTAACAAAGCCACACCCCGAACCGAGCACCCAAGAGGCTGCAGCCGGACCCCAGCTGGGCCTTCAGGGCAATGCTCGTGCACAGGACCCTTCAGCCCCCTCTCCTCTCCGACAGCGGGTGCCCCGAGCTCCTTCTCCGGAGGCAGGAGGGAGGCCTGCTGGTTGAGGGGGCTGAGTTCTGGCATCCTCTTGCCCCAGTGGGGTGGTTTTCAGGGCCGCCCAACCTCTGGGGCTGTGTCCTCATCACTCGGTGCAGCTGGTGGCAGGGCTTCCTCTGCCGCGGGTGTGAGGGTCCCTGAGGGGCTGCAGGGGAACACTGTGGTGTGTCCGGTGTCGGCCCCCAACAACGCACAGGTCCTGCCCCCGAAATCTGTGACATTGCCCAAGATGGCAAAAGACAGGACCTATATAAGGCCTGGAGAGGAGGGGTTTAGACCGGATGACCTGGGGTGGGATGGGGTGGGGTGGGTGGCATGTCCTCCTAAGGAGGTGGCCCAGGAGGAGCCGACACACGGGGGAGGCGGCTGTGAAGGTGCAGGCGGAGACCAGGACGATGTGGCCCTAAGCCAAGAACACCTGAGCCACCAGGAGCTGGAAGAGGTGGGAAGGACCCTCCCCTGGGGCCGTCGAGAGGCCGCAGCCCTGCCAGCGCCTTGGCCTTGGCCCTCCGGCCTCCAGAGCCGGGAGAGAAGACATTCCTGTTGTGAGCCGCCCTGTCTGCGTGGGACTGGAGGCTCAGTCGCTGGAGTGACTCAGGCAAGTGCCGGCGGGATGGCCCTGGTCACTCAGCAGACGTGGGCAGCCAGAGACTGTCCTGCTCTGTCCTGGCAGGCTTAGCAAGAGCCACCTGCCCCTCAACATGCACAGGTCTCTGGAGGGTCCAGCTGAGCTCTGAACCTGGAAGTGTGACCAACTGGTCACTGGGAAGGGGACATCCAGCCTCCTGGGATCCCTCCCCAACCATCCCGTTGCCCCGAGGCTCCCTGGCCACACAGGGGTGGTCTGTCTGCAAATCTCCCAGCCCAGACCAGCGGGGGCCTTGCATGCCTGCCCCTCCTGTCCAGGCGCAGCCATCTGGGCCCTCTCGCTGGGGGAGGCTTTGAGGTCACTCACGGCCCCTGGCTGGAGGCTCTTCCCGTGGGCCTCTCTGTGTCAAATGTTGCCTCCCCTGGGCAGTCCTCCTGACCATCCCACCCAAAGCAGCACTGGGCATTGCCTTTCATCTCTGGTTCCCTGAGGCTCTGCCCAGCGCTTGCCAGGTGGGCAGAGCGGGGAGGGGGGGTCCAGGGCATGTGCTCAGGTTCCGGTATCTGGCTTCAAGTCTGGCTCTGCCCCCTGCCTCCTGTGTGACCTCGGGTAAGTTACCTAATGTCTCTGTTGCTCTGTCTTATCTTCAGTCAATGAGGTTTGTGATGGTTCCTGCTCCACAGGGTGGTTTAGGGCGCTGAGCTCAGAGCAGCAGCAGTGAGGGCAGTGTGGGGGTGTTGGTTGCCACCATCAGACCCGGGTCTGCTCTGCAAGAGCGCAGCTGCCCCACCGCTGGCGCCCTGCCTATGGGCGCCACTCTCAAAGGAGTATGTGATGGGTGAATGACCTGGTCTCATTTCCAGCCCTGCTACCTGCCAGGCCCCAGGAGTTACCTAAGCTGCTTGGGAAAGCAGAGCTCCGGGCTCCCCTGCAGGGCTGGGGACAGAGCCCCAGAATCTGTGTTTAGCACCTGCCTGATTCAGATGTTGGGGCGGACCCACGGCACCCCAAGTGGGCCAGCATTCAGGTCGCTGGTCCAGCGCGACAGTCCCATCTCCTACTTGGCGGAGTGGGAACATGGCTGCCCTCACTGCCGACCTCACGAGGACGAGCAGAGAATGTGTCCTCCCATCCCCGTCTCTCACCACAGAAGCACCCGTGGGGTCCCCTCGTGAGCCGGGGAGACCCAGCCCACACGGGCAGCAGCAGGTTTGGTTTCTATTTGCAGCCACGAGAATACTCGGGAAGTGACCAGAAACTGGGCTCTCGTATGCCCAGCCGCCATCCCGTCTTGGGCCAGCTCCCCACAGGGGGCCTTAATGACCTGCTGCCTTAGTGACCAACACGTGGCCCGGCTGCCACGCTGGCCGGCTGCAGGTGCAAAGCCAGCCGAGAAGAGAAGGTGCTTAAAAAGCAATGCAGGCAGCGTTTGCCGCAGCCCAGGGCCGCGCCAACATGGGGGAGGCAGGGCATGTCTGTACACGGACAGTACACGGGTCTCAGGGTCCCCGTCAGCAGGCTGCAACCAGACAGCTCGGCTGAGACCCCGACGGGCAGCGAGCAGAGGGCTGAGTCTGGGCCCACTGAGGGTCACTATCCAGAGAGACTGACGAGGACCCTGTCGTCCTCAGGGTTCACTCTGCTTGGCAGGAGGCTCCGAGGGCCCTTCCCCTGCACAGAGCTCTCTTTCCCTCCATTGCCCCATTCATTCATCTGATCATCAAGCCTTCAGGGGCATCTACTATGTACCAGGCACTGTCTGAGACCAGCCGCAGTCCCTGTCCCCAGCTAGTGGCTGAGAACCAGCCGCAGTCCCTCTCCCCAGTTAGTGGCTGAGCATGATGGGGACACCAAGCAAGCTTGTCCCTGGGAGCCCAGCCTGTGGGCCCTCCCCCCAATCCCCTCCCTCCTCCGTCCCTTGCATGAGGCCTGAACTTGGTCTCTCGGCTGTCCCAGCCCCCGGTGCCCTGGCTGCCTTTGCTCCCACGGGTGCTCCCTAGTAAAATCCACCCGCCCTTAATGCTGCCCTGGTGTTGGCCTCCCGGATGACCTCGGGGATCACAGGTCCAGCCAGTCTGCAGCCCCGAGGGTCACACTGGGTCTTGGATGTGGCAGTGGGTGGATTGAACAGCCTACGGACCAGGTACGAGGGGCCCCAGGCCCCAGGCCAGCCCCTCCGTGAACCAGCTCTGCATCCTGGGACAAACCCAGACCCATCTCTGGACCTGCGGCCTCAGCATTGCTGACCCTGCTTTGGCTTCTGGCCTGGGACCCGGGCTCTGCCTGCAGCCTTGAGCCACCCGCAGAGCCGAGGTCGGGCAGGTTCCCACGCAAGTCCACGCTGCTCCGACCCCCACTCACCTGCTCAGGTGGTCCCTGCACCGGTTCCAGCCCCTGGAGGGTCCTTGTGCGGCACCTGTGGGGAAGTGGTCGGCTACAGGCCGCGCCAGGCAAGAACCGTGCTGGGCGCCTCTGGCCGTGAGAGCCTGCCAGGCTGCCTTACCTTGGAAACAGGGTGCCGTGTGAGGATGAGGCTGGCTCTGAAATACATCACGATCCCTGAGGCGGAGCCTGAGACAGAGCCACATGCTGTCTGGTTTCCTAGGTATCAGCACAACATACGCTCTGCTGCGAGTTAACGGGGCAAATGGGGTGGCCTGGCTCCGTGGTTAGAGCCGGTGCCCACCCTGCAAGGGGGATCCCGGGGGTTGGGGCCCCTCCCCTCCTGTCCTGTGTGCAGCTCAGGTCAGCGGTGTCCTGGTGGCTGGCGCCCTGCCTTGGGAGCGCTGCAGAGGACAGACTGCTGTCCCCGGAGCCACAGAGCAGGCCAGGAGCCGCCACCAACACGGGCTCATTGCAAAGGCGTTTCTCTGGTCGGACAATGAGGATGTGGGTCCCCGAGCCTCAGCCACAGTCACTCGCCCAAGTCACACCTCACCAGAGGCCAGGGTGCAGGTGGGCCCCGTCCACGGGTGCCCCTTTCGGCTCACCCAGCTCCATCTTCCACCCCCGGTGGCTTCACCCTGCACAGGGACTCCCAGCTGGCACTGGAGCTCCACACTGGGCACCCGGGCTCTGGAAGAGGAGGATGGACCCGGGAGGGCTCCGGGCAGAGGCCAGCCGTGGTCGGAGAGGGTCGGGATGCTAGAAATCTAACGTCGAATCCTTTCTGCTGCCTCAATTTCTGCATTAACACCTATTTTGCGGTGAGCTGGTTCAAGCAGACACATTGCAGGGTCAGCGGTGTCAGTGGGACCCTCTCCCCCGACATGGGGCAAACGTAGTTCCTAGTGCTCTGATGAGGCCTTTGGGAGATAATTAAGTTTAAATGAGGTCATGAGGGTGGGGCCCTCGTGACAGGATCAGTGTCCTTCTAAGAAGAGGAAGAGGCTCCAGAGCGCTATGTCCATAGGGGCTGGCCTCCCCCTGAGCTCTACGCGGCCATCGGGGACTCGACTAGACTGAGCTCCTGAGCTCTGGCTTGCTGGGGACGGACTTCAGGGTCCCCTCTGGCACCTCTGCCACCCTGGCCCCTCCCTGTCATCCACCCACTCTCTGGCGGTCCCTGTGCCCTGGGCAGTTTCGTCCCCTCCCCCACCCTCCGACCCCTTTCCACACCCCCCGACCCCTTTCCACACCCCCAGGCTGATTGGCGTTTGCAAGTTTCCTTTCCTGGACTCCTTCCGTGGGTGCTGGAGCTGCTCAGTCCTCCCTCAGCTCCACCTGCCCTGACCCCAGGCACAGGATGGAGGGTGGAGGGGTGAGGCGGTGCAGGGAGGGGCCCTGAGACCCTGCCCCATGCCTGCGGTGTGAGCAGACCGGGAGCAGGCCAGGAGCCCTCCCCGCGCCTCAGCTTCCTCCTGTGAAACGGCGCAGCCCAGCTCGTGTGTTCTCGTGTGCGGGGATGAGAGAACTCCTCATCAGCACTCAGCCCACCTTGCTCGGTGACGCCTGGGCTGGCTGGGCCATCGCCAGGGCAGGGGTCCCATGAAAGGCGTCCTGGCCCAACCAGAAAGCCAGGCACAGCCTCAGGATTAACTCAGCCCCCTTCCCTGGCTCCCTGGCAGTCAAGCCCCCCATTTCCCACCTCTCTTCTCAGTCTCCTCCTGTGGCTTCATGCCCACGGCCCACGCCGCGCCCCACAGCTATGCAGAGGGGTCACTCCCTCGTCCTGGTCTCCCTCCTCTCCAGTCCCCACGCTGCAGGCCCCAGGCACTTTCCGACAGTTGCTGGGAACCCTCCCTCAGGAGCCCCTGGTGTGTAGCCCCAGCCCGTGAGTCACGCGTCCCGCCAGCCTGCCCTGCTGCCTGGAAGTCCCTGCCTCCCAGCCTGGAGCCCTCCCCCTCTGGCTGGGTGACTCTTGTCCTGCCTCAAAGGCTCAGCTCTGATGACACTCAGCAAAGAGAATCCACACGTATTTTAACAACTCAGCCCCAGCCCCTGCAAGGCCTCCAGGGTGCCTCCCCGCCCTGTGCACCTGCCACCCTGCAGCCTCCACCCCCAGCTCCCCGCAGGCGTCCCTCCTCTGTGCAGCAGGCATTCAAGCCTAGGACACCTGGGGACAGGCAGGGGGATCCCCAACAGTTCTATGGGCAGCCCCATCCCGTCTCCTCCACCCTGATCTCTGCAGGTGCCTCCCAGCTGAACCCCACAGGAGCGGCCCACAGGGCCGGTGGAGGGTCTGAGCAGACGGGGCACAGGGCGGCCAAGCTGAGAAGATCAGGGCCCTGCCCCGCCCTGGAGAAAGAGGGAGGGACTCCACGGGGTGTGTGCAGCTGGGTGCTTGCTGGCCAAGGGCAGCGATGCAGTGTCTTGTGTTGTCTGCCACAGAGGGAGCCCCTGAGACTCCGAGCGGCCTCAGCAAAGGCCCCAGCAGCAGGTCACAGTGCCCACTCCTGGGAGGCTGTGGCTCCTCCTCCTCTGGGTGGCGTCGGTTCCCCTTTGTCGCCCCCATTTGTGAATGTGTGTGCACATCTGTGTTACTGTGTGTGTGTATGCACATCTGTGTGTATGTGCACATCTGTGTGAGCCTGTGTGCACATCTGTGTGTATGTGCACATCTGTGTGAGTGTATGCGCACATCTGTGTGTATGTGCACATCTGTGTGACTGTATGTGCACATCTGTGTGTATGTGCACATCTGTGTGTATGTGCACATCTGTGTGTATGTGCACATCTGTGTGAGCCTGTGTGCACATCTGTGTGTATGTGCACATCTGTGTGTATGTGCACATCTGTGTGTATGCGCACATCTGTGTGAGTGTGTGTGCACATCTGTGTGTATGCGCACATCTGTGTGAGTGTGTGCGCACATCTGTGTGAGTGTGTGCACATCTGTGTGTATGTGCACATCTGTGTGAGTGTGTGTGCACATCTGTGTGTATGCACACATCTGTGTGAGCCTGTGTGCACATCTGTGTGTATGTGCACATCTGTGTATGTGCGTGTGCACGTGTGAGTGTGAGAGTGTCAATCAACTGAAAAAAAATTGTCAACTTAAAGCCGTACGTGCAATGAAAATACGAATGAGAGAAGGAAAAACAACTTTTCAAGCAAACAGGAAAGGGAAGAGTAGACCCGCTGGACGGCCTGCAAGAAACACGTAAGGGATCCGTTACTGAACGCTCGGCTCTTGTCCCCGAGGCCGCATCAGAAGAATGAGAACAAGTGGTTCGAGGAGAAGGAAAGAGAAGTTTATTACTTTGCCAGCCAGGCGGGAAACATGGTAGCCCTTCTTGTCTCGGAATCCAAATTTCCTGCACGTGAGCAGAAATACAGAGCTTTCCAAGGGAGGTGCTCAGTTCCAGGCTACTGTGGTTAAGTGTTCTGACGGTCCCATCTCTGTCAGAGACAAAGCCCACCTGGGCCCACCTGGCCTGGCCTGGGGTTATCTGTTGTAACAAAGACTTAACCTGCCTTGAGGACACAGGCCAGGCTTCAGTTCCCAGAAAGAGCGGGGGAAGTTTTAAAGAGACAGAATATCTGTGCCGTTGCTCTTTTTTTTTTTTTTCCAGGCCCTTCCCTCTGTTACAGATTCACTCGGAAGGCAAGTATGAAAACGAACCTAGAACACAGTGCTGAGCTGTGAGAAGGATCTAGAGGAACATCCCAACAGTGATCTTCTCTAAGTTGTATCACTGAACCACACCAGTCTGACCGAGGTCAGAAGGCCCTGGTTATATTGATAAAAGAGCCCTAATCCCCTGCTTGTGTGGCGGAGGGTCCAAGTGTCTGTTAACTTATGCTTCTCACTGTCATCCAAGTTTCTGGGGACCCACGAAGCACAGTGGAGAGTGTGAGCTCCGTGGCAGATGAGAAGCTTCCCCAGGTTTGGGACCCCGCCCCAGCACACGGGCTCAGACCGTGCAGCTCCCACGATGGTTCCAACCACTGCACCGCCCCTCCCCACCCTGCAGCCAGGCAGCAGAGTCACCAGCGCCCCTCTGGTCACACCTCCAGGTCAGGTCGGGGCTCTGCCCACCTTAGTCCACTGCCTGGGGTGTCCATGTCCTGCCCAGCAGGTGGTCAAGCCTCATCCTCCTTCGAAGACTCACTCAGGTGGCCCCACCTCTGGGCAGCCATCCCTGCTATCCACAAGAAGGGACTGCCATCCTCCTTCCGAGCACAGCTGTGAGCCATGCTGGGTCCTTGCTCCCCTCGCAGCCTGGGTCCTCAGGGACTTATGGCGGGAGCCTGGTGTCGCCGCCACAGGCGGGGACTGAGAAACACTGGACGATGACTTGGCTTGTGTTTGAACCCCCTCCCAGCCCGGGGGTGCATTCACCTGGGGCAGACCCCAGCCCAGGCCATCTGGACTGGGGTGCACAGTGTCCCCCCCCAAATTCATGTCCACTGGAACCCGTGAATGTGACCTGTGGAAATAGGGACTTTGCAGATGTCTTTGCAGGTTAACATGAGGACTAGCGTGGACTAGCCCTGGACTAGCGTGGCCCTAACTCCAACATGAGGGGGATTTAGCCACAGCTCACGGGGGAGCACACAGCACCCGTGACGACGGGGCAGGGACTGGAGGATGCAGCCCAGGAGGGCCAGGGAGCCCCAGGGATCCCCAAGGAGTGCAAAGGAGCGCCAGCCACCTGCAGCAGCAGCTAAAAGAGAGGCGAGGAAAGACTCTCCCTGGAAACCCGTCCTGCCCTGACCTGGGCTCCCGGCCTCCAGAGCCCCGAAGTGAACTTCTGTCGTGCTCCTTACGCAGCCTTGGGAGACGGACATCCCGTCTAAGCGGGAACCTCCGGGCCGGCGCTGGGGTGGACCGGCCCGAGCACAGCAATGGGTGAGAGTCGTGTCCCTGAGCACCTGCCGCCCCTGCAGCCCTGGGCCAGGGCCGGGCTCTGCACAGCATCCCACCGAGGAGGCTCGGCTGGAGCCCTGCCCTCCCCTGTGGCCCTCGCCTAGCATCTAGGCAGGCGTCTCTCCAAAACCTTCTGGCCCACTTCTCACAGCATCAAGAGTCGTGCACAGCTCGCACCCTGGGGTGGGGCAGGGCGGGCCGTCACCCAGGAGAGCTCCTTGACCGGGGGGAACGAGGGGGCACGCGGTGAGAGCTGCACTTCCAGGTTCTCAGGGACGCGTGGGGCGGAGTTGGTGACTTGCAACCAATTACTGAAAAGGTGGTAACAGCTGTCACCTGTGGAGAGTTTACGATGCGGCCGCCACCTTGGGAAGCAGCCTTATGCATTGGCCCGTTTACTCCTCACGACTTCCCCGCACAGCATGAGCCCCATGGGCCCGTTCTCCATAGGACATTGAGTGAGATTTATAATTGTTATAAACAATGTCAACACGAAATGTTGAAACAACTTATGACACATCCAAATCACAGGACATGACACGGTCACGCACCGTCATGATCTTGAAGGACATTTAATGACATGTTCACAAAGCAATTTCCAACGAGGGAGCGGATGCGCAATGAGGAGACGCCAGCCCCGCTCTGTGGAGGGATGTCGGTACGATCCGTGCGCCTGCCCGGGACGGAGGGCTGGGAGACGCATCGTACGTTAAAGATCGCTGTCCCTGGGCAGTGAGAGCTCTGGGACTTTAAATTTCTTCTTTGTGCTGTTCAACATTTTCCAAATTCTTTCAATTTTATTTTATTTCCAAGACAGGCTCCCGCTCTGTGGCCCAGGCCGGAGCGCAGTGGCGCAGTGCCAGCTCACCGCAGCCTGGAGCTCCTGGGCTCGAGCATCCTCCCGCCATGGCCTCCCGAGTCGCTGGGATTATAGGTATGAACCACCACACCTGGAAAAATCCTTTAAATTTTAAATAAAAAATACGTTTTAATTTTTCAAGGGAAGAAGGGATTTCCTGCCGGCAATCAGAAATTGGGAACGGAGAGCGTGAGAGAGCACGACAGGCCAGAGAAGCTCCTGCTTCCCCGCGAGTCCTCGACACCTACGCTAACCAGGACTGCGGCTCTGCAGCTGTGCTGTTGTTGTCTTTGGAATGTTCTAGAAGTCCCAGACCCCAGGGGAAGGAAGGCCTAACTTGGGGTCCACGGCCTGGGGAGCCCCCACTGCCTGTCTCTTTCCTCCAAGGGCGGCAAGGAGCTGGGTCGGCACCCAGGAGCTCCCGGGGCCCAGCAGGGTCTCCCCCACTCCGGGGCTGGCACGGTCTGCAGGATCTGGTCTCCAAAGGCCCCCCATGCCCTGCAGCCACTAGGCCAGGGCTCCTTGAGGTGGCACCTTCACCACTCCTGGGGTGCAGGGCCCTCAGGGAGGTGTATGTTGGCCGGAAGGGTGAAGTCCCCCACTGTGCTGGGCCCCTCCCTGGTGCAGGGAGGGCAGGGACTGCGGCTTCCCCAGGTGCCAAGTCCGGGAGCCTTCCTCAGTCCCAGGGTAACACCAGCTGGGAAGTTCCCGCCAATAAGAGTCTTCCTGCCAGCAACGTGGACACACAAGGTGGAATCAGCGAGTGGCAGCTCAAAGGGGCTGGGAGGGTGGAGTCCAGCGAAGGGCGAGGAAAACCCCGACAGGCCACTGTGGAGCACAGAGGGGCAGAGCCCCGGCCCCCACTGTGGCCACCTTCCCTCCAGCAGCAGGTGGGACCTGGCCATGCCTGAGCGCAGAGAAGCACCTGATCTGGCCTCCAGGAGAAGCGTTGCTCTCCAGCTCCGTGAGACTGATGGGAAGAGTGGACCCACGTCTGTGTCCCAGGAGCTTTCCCAGGAGGGGACACGCACAGGCGCTGGGCTGGGTCCCCCAGGGGGGCTTCGTGATCAGTCTGATACTCAGCACCGTTAGCACTGGGAGCCGAAAACCCTTACTGTGGAGGGCTGCCCTGTGCCCTGGGGATGCAGAGCAGTCCCCGTGGCCGCTACCTCCGGGATGCTAATGGCACCCCCCAAGCCATAGCAACCCAAACTGTCCACAGACATTGCCAAACGTCCCCCATGGAGACCCACTGATACAGAGGGTCTGGCTGGGGAGAGAGGTGCAAACGTCCCGGGCTCCCTTCCAGGCCGAAATCTGCAGGTTCTGGGACACAAAGAATGGCTTTTGTGCAAAAAACTCCAGGGTGCAGGGGGACCCAGCTGGATTTGTCCTCAGGGCAGAGGAGGAAATAAACAAGGGCCCAGGAAGGAAGGGGCTGTAGCAGGAAAACCCCTGAGTTGCAGAAGTGAATTGACCAACTCAAAATATTTGCATAGAACCATTTGCATTTGAGTGACCTAAGCTTTTGGAACATGCAAAGTCCGTGGGCCCCATGGCTAAGAGATGCCCTTCGTCAGGCGGGCTGGCGGGGCAGTTGAGTGCGGCTTCCAAACCTGGCAGCAGGGGTGAGCATGCACGCCTGTATGTGTGCACATATGTGTGCACGTGTGTGTGTGTGTGTGTGGAGCTGGGAGGTTAGCTAAAATAATAGATGAGTGAGCTAACAAAAAATGAAAAAGTGTCTGAGTCAATGAAGAATTTCGCATTGTTAAAAACAAGAGATTTCATATAAAGTAAATATATTCTAAAAGAATGTGACCTTCCCACTATGATATAAGGGCAGTGAGCCAGCGGGGGACAGCCAGCTACCGTGTGGTGTCAGTGGGTCAGGGTGTCCCTCACATGCCCGTGGCCTGTCCGTGGCACAGGAGGGGTGCAGGTGGCACCATCCCCCCACTGGGAGCAGCTCGTGCACTGACCTCTTCCACCCAGGGAATGGCTTTAGCTACTTATTTTGCTAATAGATAATTCCAGGATGCGGCATAACACCCGGGGGAGCACGCCGTGGTGTCTGTCTCCCCTCGGTTTCCAACGGCAGTGGGTTGAAGGGTGAGCCCCTGAAAGATATGTCCGCCCAGAACCTACAAATGTGACCGAATTTGGAAAAAGGGTGTTTGCAGATATAATTAAGGATCTCTGGATGAGATTGTGCTGAATTGTAGAGGGCCCTGAATCCTGTGAAAGTGCTCCTATAAGAGAAGAGGGGAAGAAGACACACACACCGTGAAGGCCACGTGACCAAGGGGGCAGAGACTGGAGTGACACGGCCACTGTCTGAGGAATGCCAAGAAGTGCAAGAAAGCCCCCAGGGACTGGAAGAGGCAAAGGGTGCTCTCCGAGCCTTTAGAGAAAGCACGGCCCTGCGGACATGTGGGTTTGGACTTCTGGCCGCAGAACTGGGAGAGGACACATCTTTGTTGTTTAAGCCATGCAGTCTGTGGTACTGTGTCATGGCAGCCCCAGGACACACATGATGCCCCGTCCTGCACCTTGCTTCTTGCACTTGGCAGTAACTTGTGAAGACGCTGCATGTAAAGCTGCCTCCTGCTTTTCAACAGCTGCCTGGCTCTAGTCCCGCGGTCTAGACGGAGCATGATTGATTAACATTTGACCACGCTCTTACCAGGGCACATTGGATGTAAGGCCCTCTCCGATGCACTCCTCTTTCTGACTAGCATGTCCATGTTTCCATTATCGCCACTGCATGGGCTCAGTGAGCAGGGAGATCTATTTTAAGATATTTCCTAATATCAAGCCATCTTCACATCTCCTGGGACTTGGCTTATAGTTTTTACACAGTTTAATCCACATTTTTTTATTGATATTCATTCATGAGCTTGCCCTGTGGTTTTCTTTCTGTGCTTATCTCATTGGGTTTTGGCACCATTTTTATGCTCAATTCATAAAGAGAATTTGGAAATTGTCTTTCCTTGTTTATGCTTTGCAGCCATTTACATGGCACTGGGGGTGCCTGTTCCTGCAGAGTGTGGTGGGATCACCTATGAGACCATCAGGGCCTGGAGCCATTTGTAGCTCAGTCATTGTACCAGAATTCTAGCCCTGGTTGTCTACAGCCAAGATCAGTGGAACAGCAGGAGCTGGGGCAGTAGGAGGCAACAGGGCAACTAGGGAATGCATTGTCTACAGAGAATTTTAAACCAATAGTAAAACCAACTATTATTCACACATACTATCAATTCTAAACAGTCAGTGAAAGAATATGCTGTCTTCTTAAGAGGACGCCCTGCCTTGATATGCCCAAACGGGGCCAATGTGGAAGCGCACCCCCCTCCGTGAGCCAGCACAGCCTGGAGCTTCCACCAGGGCCCAGGGCCTGGTTGAAACAGCTGAGTTGGTACGAGTTGCAGTATTTCCAAACCATACTGATTTATCCCCCAGAACGAGAAGATACATAATAAGAGTTTTTCATCAAATTAGTTCCGTGATACTATTATAAAATATTAGGGAAACTCCCAAAGAAACCCCAGCCCTTCAAAAAATGAAGCATAGCAGTTCTTCAAAAGGTTAAACAAAATTACTGCTTATCCAGCAACTCCTTTTCTGTGCATGTATCCAAAAGATTTGAAAGCAGGGACTTCAAGAGATACTTGTACCCCATGTTCCTGAGAGCGCTATCCCCCACAGCCAAAAGGCAGGAGCTGCTCAGGTGCTCACCGAGAGATGAACAGGTACACAGAACGAGGTACACGCACACCATGGACTGCTCACTACGCAGCCTCACAGAGGAGGGACAGGTGCCATGACATGGGTGAGACTTGAGGACATTATGCTGAGTGCGCTAAGCTAGTCACAAGGAAAAATACTATCCGATGTCACCCCTGTGAGGTCCCTAGAGTCAAATTCATAGAGACAGAAAGTAGCCTGGTGGGTGCCAGAGGCTCGGGCAGGGGACCAGGAGTTAGTGTTTAATGGGGCAGTTTCTGCTGGGGAAGATGGAACGTTCTGGAGACGGATGGTGGCGATGGTTGCATGACGATGTGAATGTACTTAACGCCTCTGAACTGTGCACTTGAAAATGGTTGAAATGGCAAATTTTATGTTATGTAGATTTTACTGCAAAGACATAAATAAATTAATAAAACAAAAAGTTCTTTTACTTGCTAAAAGTAAACAGAGAAGTCATTGTTAGGAAAACTTTAAAAAGAAGAGCAAAGGAGAGAAGAAGGGAGGGGAGTAAAACCCTGGCTGTCTGGACGCACGGCCCGGGAGTGCCCCCTGCTCCGGGACAGCCTCCCGCTCTCTCCCCCAGGCCGCGGCCGCGGCATTACCCAGCATGCACTTCTTCCCCCGGATGCCACCAAGATGCTCCCTCTTTCTGGAGCTTCTCCACCAACACGGTCTTATCAGATGCCTAATCCCTGGTCTCTGTTCTGTAAAGGAAAATAAAAATCTCAGGACCACCCACCCCAACGCCTCTACCCTTCGCCTTATCTTATGTGAAATATGGATTTTCCTGAGTCCGTCTCACTAACCCCTGCCTTTCTTTTTTCTTTATCCCTCTAAATGATGAAGCTTCCAAATTCCCCTTCAGAAAAACAGCCACAGCTTTGTTTGTGGTGTGTTTTTCCTGGGCACGTCCTCAACTTTGGTTTCATAAACCTCCACTGACTGAGATTTTTGCCTCACTTATTTTGAGCTGACATTTCGTAAACTCAGGCGTTTAATTCCCAGGGCTCCAGGGTTATTCTGCCCATAGAGGCCCTGAGAAGCGGGTGCTTTCTGCTGGAGAGGTCTAGACCACCCGTGGGAAGAAGCCTGGTGTCCCAGGGACGCCCCCCAGGCTGGGGTGGCAGCATCTCCTCCCCTGCACGGTCCCTGGAGGGGCCGGGCCCAGCTTGCTGCAGCGAAGCACTCATCTCGTCCCAAACTGTGGCCTCGGTCACAGGGGGATCCCCAGAGCCTCACGTGCAACCCGCTTGGGTAGTGGCTTGTTTGACAGTAAGTGACAGACAGCAGAGGGGCCACACAGCTGCCCGAAGGACTCAGACACTGTAGGAAAAGCAGCAAACTCGCCTGATGTCATTCTCTGTTTCACAAACAGAGTTGAGCCCCAGAAACAGCTGCTCCGCTCAGACGCTAGGGGCGAAGGCCTGGGGCACACGTACACTTTCTAGAACGGCAAGATAGTTCTGCTGTGTTAACCGTCATGAGGGAGAACCCACCGTGCGGTGTGAAAGGCTAGCAGGGCACTTCCTGCGTGGGACGTCCTTCCTCCCGCCCAGGTGCGGGGTGCTCTGCAGGCGCTTTCGCCGGCCCCACCCGCGAGGGCTTCACGTTCCAGCGGGCTGAATCTCAGAGCACTTCTTGAAAGTCTCATTTAAATATTGCAAACAATATTGAAGGTGGAAGTAAAGACATATGGGCACTTCAGAATCTGGAGCATTTAAATGTCATCTCCTGATTCACACGTGTGCAGAGACGGCTCAGCCTGGACTGGGAGGGGGGCTCCGCTAAGCCAAAGGAGGCGGCTTCTACATGGGATCTGAGCACATTTAACTGTTCCACAGCCACCTGTCTTCCCCTGGCCAAACACATGTGTTGACACCTGGACAGGGCATCGGTCGGCCCCTGTGCTACGTGATTTCTGCCATGACTGGCCTGCATGGTCCTGACGCAGGCCGCTATGAGTTGTTGGTGTGACTGACATTCACCCAATGCGGAGGCCCGACCCCGCCCAGGACCAGGCCCTGTAAGGTGGCGGCTGTCCCAGCCTCCTCTCGGGGAGACCAGGCGGCCGTTTCTGCCAGCGGCTGGGGGTGTGCAGAGCGGCACTGCCCCTCCGGGCTCTTCCCCTCCCACCCCTGACGCAGACCTGCCCCCTGGGCTGCCCGGGCCTTGGGTCCCAGCACGGGAGTGTGGCTGGGGAATGCCTACCCCCGGCAGAGTGGCTGGCGTGGCCTCTGCACTCAGGCTTGTCCAGCTCTGGGTCCCAAATTTGGGGGTGGCAGATAGGGTGGCCATGGCGGGAGCTTCTCATCCTTGCCATGGCTGGGAGGACAAGAGACTTCTCCAGGGCTGGGGTGGACAGAACAGCTGTCCCCTTGGCCAGGTTAGACCCCAGGTCCCATTAGTCAGGACTCCCCTCCTCTTTATCCCCCCCTCCTCCCCCAGTGAGGCAAGCAGCAGCATTGTCTCTGGGCGGGGGATTTTCCGCACCAGCTGTGTTGGTGCCAGTTTCGGCGGTGGCTGGCGTCCTTCCCTGTTCTCATGGTGGTCATTTGCATTCCTGGGTACAGCCTGTTCAGTTTCTGGTCCCGCCCGGCCCTGGCAGCCCCAGCACACACCGGCCCCAGGCAAGCACTCAGGAGAACTGGTTCCGGGTGGGTGCGGTTCTGAACAGCGAGTCCCAGGGAAGCCGCCAGCTTGAGAGAACAGCAGGTGAGCCATCCTGGTCACCTGGCGGGGCCCCCGCAGCCCGGCTCGGAAAACACCTAGGTCATCACCTGTCTTGAGAAGAGGCAGCGAGATGGTCACCCTGAGGCCCCTGAGCCCAATGCATCTGGGACCCGAGGTCACCTG
Organism: Lepilemur ruficaudatus; assembly: GCA_963574885.1. Lineage (NCBI taxonomy): Eukaryota > Metazoa > Chordata > Mammalia > Primates > Lepilemuridae > Lepilemur > Lepilemur ruficaudatus. The sequence goes on from CAUYRT010014729.1 coordinate 111,627, forward strand.
GGACATGACCCTGGCCCTACACTCTCAGTAACGACAGCTGCTCCTCTGGGCCAGACACTGCGCTCGCCGCTCCCTGTGGCCCCACGCAGGTCTGAACTTGCTGGGAGGTGGGTGTCATCGTGCCCACTTTAAAGACAAGGACACACTCTCCGTTGTATCCCATCTGGGGATGTCTGGCACTTGCTTTTAATGTCCCAGGAGTGCATTTTCCTGGAGATGTCCCAGTGGGTGACGCTGGGCTGGCCTCACCCCTTGGCAAACAGGCCATTATGGGGGCCCCAGGATACCTTTGGGGCCCGCGGGGGCCTGGAGATCCTTCTGGAAGACCAAGCTGTCGTCACTGGAGACTCAGCTGCCAACCTTGTCCTTGGGGTGCCCACCCGATCCTGCCCTTGGAGGGCTTCACAGTGGGGCTGGTGGGGGAAGAAGGGAGGCCCTGTCGTGAGCCCTGGGGTGAGGGGCGCCCTGGGAGGGGGCTTTCTTCTTCTTCACCCACGTCTGTCTGTCAGATACCCCTGACCGCCAGAGCTGAGGGACGCACCCGGGAGATGCCGGCTCTCTCAGGACCCAGGGCCTGACCCCTCTGCTGGGGGCTGTGTGAGGCTCCTGGCGTGTCACCCAGGGGGCCTCCCGCATGGAGGACAGACCAGATCCACGCACACTCACACACACAGAGCTCACCCTTCCGTGGGCAGAGGAACGAAGGCTACATGTGCAGCCCCTGGGCTGTGCCTGCCCCAGGTCTCTTTACGTCCCAAACCCCCTCCAGGGTCTCCTCTTCCTCTTCAACTTTGAGAAGAGTCTTAACTCTGTTCGACTTCAACTGGGCCTCAGGCCGCAGACCCCCGAGAAGTCCCACATGGTCTCCTGCTCGGCTCACGCCGCGGCATCCTGACGGTTTCCCGGGCTGGACCCGGCACCGCTGGCCGGGGCTCGCGTCCTGGCTCCCCGGCGGCGGCTGCCCCGCGGGGTCTTTGGAGCCTCCGCCCCCGTCTCTCAGCTGTCTGTGTGCATGGGAACCTCCTTGTCCCTCTGCGATTCAGGAATTCGCCCATCCCTGCACTCTCTCACTCAGACGGCATTTCACACACCCGTGTCCCTTGTCCTCAGGAAGGCACGCGGGCAGCCCTGGTGACCCCACAGATGTTCACAGGCCCCCAGGGTCCCTGGTCCGGGAGGACGGCGTCCACAGGCCACACCCCCAGGGCCCACCTTCTGTGCTTTGGCCACGGCTCACTTCGATTTACGGCCTCCAGAAAGGTATGCTGAGGCCCTCACTCCCAGCAGCTGTCAATGTGACCTCCTCTGAAAACAGGACCTTTGCGGATGTAATTAGTTAAATTAGGATGAAATCACGCTGGGGCAGGGTCAGCCCTACTCCGACGTACCTGGGGAAGAGATAGACATGCAGGGAGATGCCCTGGAAGCCGGACACAGACACGGGAGCACCATGGAGCGAGTTGGCAGCGCCAGGAGCTGGAGGGCGGGGACGGGCTCTTCCTGGACCTGCAGCCCTCCTTGGCTTTGGACTTGGCCTGTGGACCTGAGGGGACGGATTCCGTCACTGTGAGCGCCCTGTCCTGGTGCTGTGCCGGCAGCCCCCGGGAACAGACACATGTCACTACGTCCGGCACCCCCAGCAGTGGCCCAAGAGGGGCCCTCGTCTTTCCTCCCTTGATCCCCTAGGGGAGCCCCCCTGTCCACCGTCCCTCCGCCAACCCGCTCAGAGAGACTGCTCTGAGCTCCTGAGTCTGGGACCTGAACCCACCCCGCAGCCGCCCTCCTCCCGAGAGAGGAACCAAAGCTGCAACTCCTGACCCACATGCCACGGCAGGGACTCGGGCCGGGGGTGGAGGGGGGTCCCTGAGCCCCTCGGGGAGCAGCTCTGTCCTAATCGCCCTCCTTCCATAGTTTGCTGGGAGATTCACCTGCGGAGAAGTTGAGGGAGTCCCCGCCTGCCGTGGCCTTCTCTGACCTCTCTGCCACAGCCAGAGCCCCCTCACCTCTGCTCCCAGGATGCGGGGCCGGCCTGGCGCCCCTCCTCTCTCAACCCTGACCGGTGCTCGGGTGTCCGCGGGGCAGGGGTGGGTCTGTGTGGGCTGTGCTGAGGTGCAGGTGGGTGGCGGGAGGCAGCGGGCAGCTCATAGACGCAGCAGGATGCGGCCGGGCCGGACTCGAGCATTTTCCAGGCTTCACAAAATCGGGGGAACATCGATTCCCCCACCCCTGCCCCCACGGTGCCTGAGGAGCTGCTACCTCCGTGGCCAGCTCAGCTCTGGGATCCCAGCTGGTCTCAAACAGGCCCGGGGGTGAAATTGTGCATCTCTGTGTAAGACGAGATGGCCGGAGGCTCTGGCTCAGTCCTCAGCCCGGGGGGGCCCTGCAGGCCATGGAGGAGGTGGGAGGGGCAGCCCAACAGGGGCAGCTGAGCCGGGACAGCCCCACGCACTGCTGCAGTGGAGCTCTGGGATTCAAGCTTTCACTCCTCTTCCTGCGCAGGGGGCGGGGGCTGTGCTTGATGAGCATCTCCTGCACCCGAGGCACAGAAAGGGGCAGGACACCCCAGGAGGGAAGAGGAGAGGAGCAGCAGCTGGAGCCCAGCACCTTGACAGAAGCCCCATAATGTGGGACCAAGATGACAAAGCTGCTCTGTCCCTGGACACGGAGAGTCACAGCTGGGCTGCTGGTGTGCAGGGAGGGAGGAAGGAGGGAAGGAAGGAAGGAGGGAGGGAAGGAAGGAAGGAAGGAAGGAAAGAAGGAGGAAAGGAGGGAAGGAGAGAAAGAAGGAAGGAAGGAAGGAAGGAGGGAGAGAGGGAAGGAAAAAGGGAGGGAGGGAAGGAAGAAAGAAAGGAAGGAAGGAGGGAGGGAGGAAGGGAAGGAAGGAAAGAAGGAAGGAAGGAGGAAAGGAGAGAAGGAAGGAAGGAAGAAAGAAAGGAAGGAAGGAGGGAGGGAGGGAGGGAAGGAAGGAAGGAACGAAGGAGGAAAGGAGAGAAGGAAGGAAGGAAACAAACAAAGAAGGAAGGAAGGAAGGAGGGAAGGAATGAAGGAAGGAGGGAAGGAGGGAGGAAGGGAGGGAGGGAGGGAAGGAAGGAAGGAAGGAAGCAGGGAAGGAGGGAAGAAAGGAAGGAAGGAAGGAAGGAGGGAAGGAGGGAACCCAGCTGCTTGCCGCTGCCCTGATCCTGTCCCGGATCTGCCCTCTACAGCCCCCCGAGACCTGCCAGCTCACCCTGAGTCCAGGAAGGAGAGAGAAGTCAACAGCCTCACTCCATTTGAGGGTGGGCAGGGACACCCACAGCTTCGACCCACGGAGTGACAGCAGCCCAACAGCCATGGGCGGCACCTCATGGTGGACACTGGAAGCCACAGTGGAACAGGGGCCATGGGGCCACTGTGGACGGCAGGAGGAGGAAGAGGCCGTGAGAAGAAGCCTGGAGCAGGCGCCTGGTGTCGGGGAGACGCCCTCTGAGGCCCTGGGAGAGCCGGGCCAGGCTCCCAGGGCTGCTGTCGCTGTTGCACCTGTCCACGAGACCGGGTGGCCTGGGGGACACAGACAGCTGGGCAGTCAGGAGCACACATCCCTGAGAACACGCTTTCCCGCCCCTGGTCCGCGCCCGTCTGCCTTGCTCCGGCGGGAGGTGTCACACACCTCGGGGGGCCTTGGTTGTGTTTTTAACTTTTCAGAATTTGGACTCTGCCCAGCTCCCGCCGGCCTTTTCCTCCATCCCGCCTGCAGCTGGACGTCCACTCGTGTGTGTGCGCGTCCTCGGTGGCCAGCCCTGGCCACCCTGCACAAACCCCCTTCCCCCAGCGTCCGCCCTTTGTGTTCACCTTCATCTTCTCCGATTCTCCCACGGCCTTGCCGCTGCCAACCTGGCTTCAGTCTGCTTAAAAGAGCAGCCCTGCCACCGTCCCCGCCGCCGTTGGGGCGTCTCCTCGGCCGCTGCCGCTCTTTTTCTGCTGCGGTTCTTTTCTCCTCCGGGGTGCAGGCCCTCCCTGTCCCTGCCCACCCTCTGGCCACAGGGACGGCTGACCCCGCATGGCACCGTGGCCAGAGATTCGTGCCTGCCCTGGCGTCCTTACTCCCGGCCCCGCAGGTGTCCGGCACACACGGGAGGGATGCGCGGCCTCACCCCAGCCCCAATGCCGCTTCTGGCTTTGCTCAGCCGACCCTTCGGTCTGGGGTGTGTGAACACCTTGATGTTGGATGTAGAATGTGTATGTATGTGTGTGCGCGTGTGTCTGAGCGAGAGAGTGTGGGTGTGAGTGCGTGTTCTGTGTGTGCGTGTACGTATGTATCTTGCATGTCTGTGAGAGTGTCAGTGTCAGGGCGCCGTGTGTGTGCGTGTGTCATGTGAGTATGAATGTGTGTGTACCAGTGTGTCTATGTGAGCGTGTGTGTCTGTGTGTGTTTACAAGTGTGAATGTGTGTGTATGAGTGTGTCTGTGTGACTGTGAGTGTTAACAAGTGTGTGTGAGCGAGCCATGTCTGCGTGTGTTTACGAGTGTGAGTGCGAGTGTGAGCAAGCTGTGTCTGTGTGTGTGTTTATGAGTGTGAGTGTGAGCAAGCCATGTCTGTGTGTGTGTTTATGAGTGTGAGTGTGAGTGTGAGTGAGCCGTGTCGGTGTGTGTGTTTGAGTGTGAGTGTGACTGAGCGAGCCGTGTCTGTGTGTGTTTATGAGTGTGAGTGTGAGTGTGAGCGAGCCGTGTCTGTGTGTGTTTATGAGTGTGAGTATGAGTGTGAGCGAGCCGTGTCTGTGTGTGTGTTTGAGTGTGAGTGTGACTGTGAGGGAGCCGTGTCTGTGTGTTTCTGAGTGTGAGTGTGAGTGTGAGGGAGCCGTGTCTGTGTGTGTTTCTGAGTGTGAGTGTGAGTGTGAGTGTGAGCGAGCCGTGTCTGCATGTGTTTACGAGTGTGAGTGAGTGTGAGGGAGCCGTGTCCGTGTGTGTTTCTGAGTGTGAGTGTGAGCAAGCCGTGTCTGTGTGTGTTTATGAGTGTGAGTGTGAGTGTGAGGGAGCCATGTCTGTGTGTTTCTAAGTGTGAGTGTGAGTGTGAGCAAGCCATATCTGCGTGTGTTTACGAGTGTGAGTGTGAGTGTGAGGGAGCCGTGTCTGCGTGTGTTTACGAGTGTGAGTGTGAGGGAGCCGTGTCTGTGTGTGTTTATGAGTGTGAGGGAGCCGTGTCTGTGTGTGTTTCTGAGTGTGAGTGTGAGTGTGAGCGAGCCATGTCTGCGTGTGTTTATGAGTGTGAGTGAGTGTGAGGGAGCCGTGTCTGTGTGTGTTTCTGAGTGTGAGTGTGAGCAAGCCGTGTCTGTGTGTGTTTATGAGTGTGAGTGTGAGTGTGAGGGAGCTGTGTCTGTGTGTTTCTGAGTGTGAGTGTGAGTGTGAGCGAGCCATATCTGCATGTGTTTACGAGTGTGAGTGTGAGTGTGAGCGAGCTGTGTCTGCGTGTGTTTATGAGTGTGAGTGTGAGGGAGCCGTGTCTGCGTGTGTTTACGAGTGTGAGTGTGAGGGAGCCATGTCTGCGTGTGTTTACAAGTGTGAGTGTGAGTGTGAGTGAGCCGTGTCTGCGTGTGTTTACGAGTGTGAGTGTGAGTGTGAGTGAGCCGTGTCTGTGTGTGTTTATGAGTGTGAGTGTGAGCGAGCCGTGTCTGCGTGTGTTTACGAGTGTGAGTGTGAGGGAGCCGTGTCTGCGTGTGTTTACAAGTATGAGTGTGAGTGAGCCGTGTCTGTGTGTATTTACGAGTGTGAGTGTGGGTATGAGCAAGCCGTGTCTGCGTCTGTTTACGAGTGTGAGTGTGAGTGTGAGCGTGAGCGAGCCGTGTCTGCGTCTGTTTACGAGTGTGAGTGTGAGCGAGCCGTGTCTGCGTGTGTTTACGAGTGTGAGTGAGTGTGAGGGAGCCGTGTCCGTGTGTGTTTCTGAGTGTGAGTGTGAGTGTGAGCGAGCTGTGTCTGCGTGTGTTTACGAGTGTGAGTGTGAGGGAGCCGTGTCTGCGTGTGTTTACGAGTGTGAGTGTGAGGGAGCCGTGTCTGCGTGTGTTTACAAGTGTGAGTGTGAGTGTGAGGGAGCCGTGTCTGTGTGTGTTTATGAGTGTGAGTGTGAGCGAGCCGTGTCTGCGTGTGTTTACGAGTGTGAGTGTGAGGGAGCCGTGTCTGCGTG